>JAGFNQ010002822.1:157106-176394 GCA_024364735.1 Boesenbergia rotunda
TAGACTATACCCAAACTAAGGTCTTTATTGATAATATCAGTTCTATAAACCTTACCAAAAACCCAATCCACCATTCTAGGACTAAGCATATAGAATTGAAACATCACTTTGCTAAGGACCACATAACTAAGGGTGAAATTGTCTTTCAACATATAGAGTCCACATCTAACCTAGCAGATATTTTCACTAAACTTTACCTGAGTCCGAATTTAGTTCATTAAGAAGGCAGCTTGGTATGTGCTTAGTAGAGTAGGATTTCTAATATTTGATTTTGAATTCTCTAAAATTCTAAGTTTGATTCTGATTTTATAAATGACTTCAAAATTTTATTTTGAAAATTTATATTTTTTCGATACTTAGTTTTACTTTGATTTTAAAACTACCCCTTTCAAAACTAGAGTCTTTCTTCGACATGGACTTAGCTTAGGTTTAACCATAGTATGTATGTTTCCATAGATTTAGAAGCCAACATCTCACAAAGCACATTAGAGTTAACTTGATTGACAACCTAGATTGGCTTGAGATGCTTAAGACTGTTGTCCTAGGCTTAGATGCTTAAAAATCAGTACATCAACACAAGTTAGGGGCATTATAAAGGTAATTCAAATTAATCAAGTCAAGTATTCTGACTAACTGAGCTGATTTATGAAATACAATTGACTTGACTAACTCAAGTGAAAACTGCTGTCAGCAAGTAGCTAAAAAGTTAGACAAGTGTCTAAAAGGAATTGACTTTATTTTTTGAATATTTAAAATTATTTTGAAATTTTTTCTTTCATGCTTGAACTCAAAATGAAGGTGTATAGACTTGACTTAGACTTAACCTAGACTTAGACATTTTACTTAGACTTATTGTGTTGCTTGAAATTACTCGCTCTAATACATTTAGCTATTATTTTTCATTCTGACCCTCATATTACATGTATCATTTTGATATATGGCAAAGGGGGAGAGAAAGAAAAGAGTTCAAAGTGGTTAGAGTGGTTAGAAAAATTCAAAATGTTTTTAATTCAAAATGTTTAGTGGTTTTCAATGTTTGGTGTTCTTCAAAGTTGATTAGTGTTTTTCAAAGTGTTTAGTTTTTTCAAAATGGAAAGAAAAGTTCAAAATGGTTAGAAAAATTCAAAATGATTTCAAAAGAAAAAGAGTTCAAAATACATAGTATTTTCGAAAAATTTCAGTATTAACTTGGTCGTTCAAAAACTAAGTTTTTTAAATGCTTAGAACCTAGTTTTAAATGACTCAGCACTTTGAAAAATTAATTTCTCTTCCATACTTAGTTTTTGAAAAGCACTTAGTTTTTTGAAACGAATGTTCTAACATGTATTTTTAATTAGTTATATCTTTTCAAAAGTTAACTTAGTCTCTAAACTTTTTCACACTTGAATAAGACTAAGTCTATTTTGAAAATTTTCATCTCCTCTATAAACACAGCTGTTAAATGATCTAGGGGAGATAACTGGTCAAGGGGGAGAGCTTAAAGGAAATTTTATTTCCCTATTAAAACTTATTATAGCTTAACTTTGAACTGGGTTGCCATAATCAAAAAGGGGGAGATTGTTGGTGCTGAAAACACCAAATCGAACCTTGTTTTGATAAGTGGCAAAGGGTTCAAGTTAAGCTGGTATGTTGTACTAATGGATCTGTGGAGATTGCAGGAAAGTCCTAGGTAAGCTAGGTAAGAAGTCTTGACTTGCAGGGTTGAGCACGAAGTCCTAGTCGGGGATCGGGCAATGAAGACTTGGCAAGTGAAGCCGAGCATAAAGACTTGGTCCGGGGGACTGAGCAGAAAACTTTGTCGAGCAGGCATCATGAACAGGAGTCGAGACGGGTTGAGGTTGAACGTCGTCGAGTTTCGGGTTCTTGGAGGCCGAGCAAAAGTCCAACTGGAGGTTCCGAGTGGCATCAGGTAAACTCTCTAGAGATGAGTAGGTGAGGGTGCATTCCCTGGAGAGGGAACAGTAGGCGTCGATATGACCTAGAGTTTCGGATGAAAAACCTGAAAGTTAGGACCAAGACAGCATTGGTTGTGATTCATACATGTTTCAATTATATATATTATTGGATGTATGGAACTAACCCTTGTTGCATCTAAAACGAGAAAGCAGCATGACTGGGGCGCCTGAATGGACTCAATCACCTGAGAACTGGCAGACGATGGCTAAGCTGGCGTAACGGTCAAAATCCTAGCTGTCATGGTGAGTGCTGAGTAGAGGATCCATGTCAGCACTCAGGCGTCTGAAAGGGACTCAGGCGCCTGGCCAGGATAGAATTTGACCGGGCAGTTGATAGAGTTTCCGCACAATACGCTGCAACGGGGGCACCTAAATGGCCATTCAGGCGCTTGAGTAAGTACTAGAAAAAGGAGTCGAGTGTTGCAGTCCATAACAACAATTCTATGATGACAATCAGTTTCTTCTTCTGTGTGTTGCGCAACCGAAGTTTTGATATACGTTGAAACGTCGTCCGACTCTTTAAACGAAGATCTTCCTTTCATTTCAGGAGTCGATATAATTGTTTTCCTTTATTGCACACTTCAGTTCTATATTTTGTAAACACATTTGTGATTATTAGTATTGCCAAAGTAAACGATCAAGGATCGTGAGTCTTGCAGTAGGAGTCGACCAAGACTCCGAAGCAAGTATAGCCAACTTGAGTTAGCGATCGTGATTTGTTGCTTGTTTCCGTTGCTTCCTCTCTCTCTCTCTCTCTCTAACTCCTATGCTTACTCTCAAAGCTTCCACTGTGTACTTTATCGCTTAGTCATTTAACTTTTAAATCCGAAGTTTTTGTGAAGCGATATTCACCCCTTTCTATCGCTCAATCTCAATCCTATAAACAGTAGAAACTTAGGGGGCATTTGGTTCAAATTTGTTAATTGAAATGGTAATAGGATTCAAGGGTCAATGGTAATGGGAATCATGATTGCATTGATAGTGTATGGTTCAATCCTAGAATGAAAAGTATTGTCATTGATGATGTTTGACTCAGTTCAACTTTAGTAATGAGAATCCATAAAAATTTCAAAGTTAGCAAAAATAATAGAATTATTACAAAATAGAGAAAGTGAAATAAAATGAGTTGAGAGATAAAATAGAAAAATATAGAGAGAGAAATTATGAGAAGTAAGGTAGAAAAAGAAATTAGAAGAAAAAAAGACAAAATACAATAATAGAGAAAATCAAGATAAAGTAGAGAGAGAAAGTAAGATAAGATAGATGTGCTAAAAAATAGAGGGAGGAATCATTAAATAAAATATAGACAAAAAATAAGATGAGAGAGATAGAGAGAGAAAATGATATAAAAAATTTAGAGAGAGAGAATGATAGAAGATATAGAGAAAAGTGAAAAATAAAAATAGATAAATTATGATAAGAGAGATAGAGAGAGAAAGTAATATTAAAAATATATAAAGTGAAAATGATATAAGAGAGGTAGAGAGAGTGTGTGATATAGAAAATATAGAGAGAGAATGTGATATAGATAATATAGAGAAAAAGTAAAAAATAAAGATAGATAAAATATGATAAGAGAGGTAGAAAAAGAAAGTAATATTGAAAATATACAGAGAAAAATGAGATGAGAGAATGTAGAGAGAGAAAGTAATATAAAAAATATAGCGAGAGAAAGTGATATAGAAAATATACAGAAAAAATGAAGAATAAAGATAAATAAATTATGATAAGAGAGGTAGAGAGAGAAAGTGATATTGAAAATATACAGAGTGAAAATGAGATGAGAAAGGTAGAGAGAGAAAGTGATATAGAAAATATAGAGAGAGAAAGTGATATAAAAAATATAAAGAAAAAGTGAAAAATAAAAATAAATAAATTGTAATAAGAGAGATAGAGAGAGAAAGTGATTTTGAAAATATATAGAGAGAAAATGAGATGAGAAAGGTAGAGAGAGAAAGTGATAGAAAATATAGAGAGAAGAATAAATTAGTAAAGAGAAATTTTAAAATGTAGAGAGAGAAAGTAAATGGAGAAAATGCAAAAGGAGATAGTAAAATGAAAAATAAAAAATAAGAAATAGAGTATTTGGATATATAAAAATGAATGAATGATTGAGGAATTTGATTGATGAAGGGGGGAGTAGGGAATGAAAATGAGAGAATGATTCCCTTATTTTCATTCCCATAGACACTTACCAAAAAGTGTCACTGAGAATAATTACTATCAATTCTCATTCCCTATTCCCTATTACCCCAAACCAAACGCCACCTTAGAAAGAAATTCGTGTACAAAATGAATTGCTGAATATAACTGAGTTCTAGGAGTTTATTTATAGCCCCATTCAAGTCTATCCAATAGCTGACGTGACCCTACACGGGCGCCCGAGTGCTTAGGGGTGTCTGACACGTGGATTAGGGGTTATCCACTTTGGAACGTTCACTAACGGCTAGCTATTGATGCTTTATAGCTTCTTGTGTGCCTATATGCACTAGGGCGCTTGGGAACACTGATGCCCTAGTGCATAGGGGCCCCCCCATTCACGGGTGCCCGAGTAACTTTAGGTCAGCACAGTGCTAACCAGTCTCCAGTGGGTCTTCTTGGGTGATTTCGAACCATCTAGAATTGGGCTCAATCGAACCCTCCTTTGGCCTTCTCCTCGAAAGTGCTTCCACTCGGCTTCTCGTCCCTCGGACGTCGCACAGGTCCTTCTCGCTTCACTGACATATTCTTCCGCAGACCTCCACATCCCTAGGATGCACCGAGCCCGTTGGCTCCCTTCCCGTGTCATCCTTCTCGACCGCTGCGTCTTCCGCTCGACTTCCTGCGCTCCTAAGTTTCTGCACACTTAGACACAGGGATCAAACACAATAGGACCTAACTTAACTCGGTTGACCACATCAATGTTGATGCAGTCTGACCCTGATTGTTGTTTTGGTGTTGACATCGATTTTAGTTTAGGTTGACGAGATGATTGGGATTAAGTCCTGGTCGTGGACTAGGCATACCTAGTGGAACTAGGTTTGATGAAATCCTAACCTGGAGGGTTAGGTGTGGGAAAATCCTAGCTTGGAGGGCTAGGTGTGAAAAGTCCTAACCTGGAGGGTTAGGTGTGGAAAAATCCTAGCTTAGAGGGCTAGGTGTGAAAAGTCCTAACCTGGAGGGTTAGGTGTGGAAAAATCCTAGCTTGGAGGGCTAGGTGTGGAAAAGTCCTAACCTGGAGGGTTAGGTGTGAAAAGTCCTGGCTTGGAGGGTCAGATCCTAGCCTGGAGGGCTAGGTTGATGAAATCTCGGCTTGGAGGGCCAGGTCCTAGCCTGGAGGGCTAGGTTGATGAAATCCCGGCTTGGAGGGCCAGGTCCTAGCTTGGAGGGCTAGGTTGAAGACCCAGTGTGTGAGACTGGGCAGGGCACGAGTCAGAGAAGGGCTGGAGGCTTGTTCTCGTGACTTGAAGTGCATTTGGGCTTGCCTGGATCAGTCTGGTGACCAATCAGGGAAGTTGGCATGAAGTTCCCTTGTGAATCGGTCTGGTGACCGATCCAGCTATGACTGATCGGTCTGGTGACCGATCAGGAAGCATACAGTGAGTTTGGGTACTTACTGCTCGGCTCCTGTTCGGTCTGATGACCGATCAAGGAGCATAGAGTTCACTCACTACTCAGCTCCTGATCGGTCTGGTGACCAATCAGGGAGCTTAGAGTTCACTTCCTGCTCAGTTCCTGATCGGTCTGGTGACCGATCAGGGAGCATACAGTGGGTTTTTGGGAACCTTACTGCTAGGCTCCTGATCGGTCCGGTGACCGATCAGGGATACTGTTCAGATCGGTCTGGTGAATGATCAAGTGTCGCGAGTTCCTCACTATGACCGATCAGGATGGAGCCTGATCGGTCTGAGCATGCCCTGATCGGTCTGGTGACCGATCAGGAGGTTTGGACTACGAAGCTGGGAATTCACCCTGCAAAGGGGTGGATCGGTCTGGTGACCAATCCACGACTTGGGATCGGTCTGGTGATCGGATCCCGGAGAAGTCACGATTTCTAATTATGCGTTGGGGACCAATCAGGATGGAGCCTGATTAGTCTGAACTCACCCTAATCGGTCTGGTGACCGATCAGGAGGCTCTCTGATCGGTCCGGTGAACGATCACTTTAATTCAAACGCGCTGTTAGGCGCTCTGATCACGTCTGAACACATCTGATTTCTCTGCTCTTAATCTCTGATACTTGATTCTCTGCTTGATTTGTTGTGCTAATGATCTGATCAAGTGTGCAGGTGACAGGAATGGATTCAAACACTCAAGGAGAGTCAATGGGAATCTTTCCTTGGAGCAGGTTTGCCTGTTTTCCATCTCAGGTTGCAACGGATGCTGACACTGCTGGAGCTGCTGATTGGGGCTTGGCTGAGGGAAGCTCAGGGAGTCTAGGAGAGCTCAGTGGTAGCTGACTATTGCAGGTGAGCAGCTGGAGGCTGCAGTGAGGTGGTAACCTGGTGATCAGTGGGAGAGACTTAAGCGCTTGGTGGCGAACAAGTCTCAACAACTAACGTAACGAAGTTCTCCACATTGTGCTCTTGCGACAACTCTGTTCCATCATCTTGAGCAAGCAACTGTGATCCTTGAAGCAACCTTCTGTTACTTGAGCACTTGGAAGAGAAGCAAGAAACTTGGCGAATCCATCAGCGAGAAGACACGAAGAAGAGAGTTCTTGCGTGAGATCTGCGTTGAGTGAGCTCAGGAGAAGTTTGCTTGTGTTCTTGTGCTTCTAAGTGCTAAGTAAGATCCTTCTTGTGTGTCCTGTAATTTATACTTGATCCATCTTGAAACGCTGTGGAGAGGTTACTCCACCGAGACTTGTGAGTTCAAGTCATCAATTGACCTATATGCTAGTCTCCGTGCATTAATATTACCCTTGAATATTAATGCTTGACTAGGAATGGTTTAGTGTAGGGTTCTCTACATCATCTCACTATCGTTTCAACCAATCGATATGATATAGATAAGAACTTACTACCCAAGGACATTATTATACTTAGTTATTTGGCGCAAATATAAAGTAAGTATAATAACCAAACTTTATCTTTATTAATAATAGAATATGATACAAAAGTCCCTAGCCAATCACCACATAATTAGCTCTAGGACTCCTACTAACAACTTATTCATTTCATGGCATAGTAAGAAGCAAACGGTCACATCTCGATCTAGCACAAAATCTAAATATTGAGTTCTTGCAGACACTACTATTGAATTACTTCATCTCCGTTAGTTACTTGAAGATATGGGTGTCACAAACTCCTCTTTTTTTTGAAAAATGGGTAAATATATTAAATGCTTCAGGGGTTGTAATCCCCTTCTGCAATCATAAAATACAATCATAAGTCGGAGCTATCTACCTCGACATGTGAGGTAAACTCCATCGACATCCAAATACATCATGATGGCCCACCATAGCAAGCAACACACATCATTCACATCCCTCATTCCTCCCAACCACATCCCTTTCCTACTACATTTGCAACCAATCAAATTGCATGCACACATCACACCCTTACCATGGACATGCAAGTCCAACACGTTGACCTTCCAACCCATGGACATGCAAGTCCATCACCACATTTCTCCTAGCCAATCACGTTGGCATGCAATCCCATCTCACACATGCTCTCTAATGCATAAGCCAATCAAAGCCAATCAAATCACAAAGTGAACAGAATGAAAATATTGAAGAAACAAAAACCAACGGACAACCATGATTTGTCCGTGTTTCCCCATCTCATAGCATATCCTCCCCTTTATGAACGTGAATTTGAATCTTATGCATCATTTTGTCAATATCCGGGACTATGCCTTCAAAGCGACTTCGATTGCAGGCTTCCCGAATAACATAGATCATACAGGAGATGCCGAGGTGCCGAGCCTTCATCTTCCTATTGCTGCTCCTATAGTGCCTTCCGAGCATTTGGAAGAGCTCCTCTGGTGTCTTTGTCTCGTGGGTAATCTCTAACCATCGCCTGAGTTTTCCCCCACAATATTTTTGTGATAGGGCACTCAAAGTACAAGTGAGGATTTGACTCATCATAGCGCGGGCAAAGTGAACAAGTCTTGATAGGCTCATATGGCATCCTATCCGCCATCCGTAGCTTCCCATGCGCAAGCAACCAAACAATGAAGCGATGTTTGGGCATAATCTCCGACCTCCATATTACCGAACTCCAATTCACCGTAGTTTTTCGAGGCTTGAAGAATTCATAAGCATTCACCACCCCTTTCTTCTCTGAAGCAAACCACTCAATTAACATCATGTTCGCTGCTCCTTGGCCTTGCGAGCTCAATAAGATCTTGTTTCGTATACCTAAGAGCCTTTTGATGAGCGGAGAATCTGTAGCTCTAGCCTCCCAACTTGAAAAATCTGCATTCTTTATATAGTGATGATGTACCCATCTCACCCATAATGAGTCCACTTTGCTTTGTATATCCCACAATACTTTGCTTAGTAGAGCATCATTCCACGCTTGAAGGTCCCAAAGTCCATATCCACCATCTTGCTTAGGAAGGCAGATAGTATCCCATGAGATCGGGGGGTGCTTGGAAGACCACACAAAAGATCGACACATAGCTTTAATCTTGTCAATCACGGCACTAGGAATTGGGAGCATAGAAAGCCAATAACATACGACCCCTTGAAGAATAGATCTAACCAATTCCAATCGGCCAGCGTAGGATAATGTGTGCTTCGGCCACGCCTTTATCTTGGTTGCAATGGTATCAAGTAAAGGTCCATAATTTGCTACCCGTAGCCTCTCCGCCGCAAGTGGAATACCCAAATAACAGAATGGAAAAGATCCCTCTTGGAACCCGATAATTTGGAGCAATCGGTCCTTCGTTTCACTATCAACACCGGCCATGTACATATGTGACTTCATCGGATTGGCCTTCAAGCCCGCCACCTTCCCGAACTCTTCCAAGCAACCCGCTAATACCCCAATTGAAGATTCATCCGCCCGAGCAAATAACAATAAATCATCCGCATACGCAAGATCTGTAATGTTGATTTCCTTACACATAGGATGGAAGTGGAAGGAAGGTAAGGATGAAGCTTCATGCAGTCGTCGAGAAAGAACTTCATTGCATAAGCCAAAGAGCATAGGCGATAGGGGATCTCCTTGCCTTAGGCCACGCTGACCACTGAAAAACCCATGAAGGCCACCATTAAGAGAGATAGAGTAGGATACCGTGGTGACACATTCTTTAATCCATCCTCGGTATTGTTGGGGAAAACCAAAACCAACAAGAGCCGACATGAGAAAATCCCAATCTACAGTGTCAAATGCTTTCTTCAAATCCACCTTAAGCATACACCTCAGCGATATCCTTTTGCGTGCATACTTCCGGAGTAATTCTTGTGTTAAAGTTATGTTATCCCCAATAGAGCGCCCTTGCACGAAAGCCGCCTGTGCCGGATCAAGTAAGAATCCCAAAACTGTTGCTAGTCGACCGGCCAACACCTTGGATATTACTTTGTAGAAGACGTTGCAATAAGAGATAGGTCTGTAATCTATAACTCCTGGGGCATGATCCGCCTTTGGCACTAGAGAAATCACAGAGTGGTTCCATTGTTTGAGCAGCCCACCATTCTGAAAAAATTCCTGTGCAGACCAATGAAATCTGGCCTTATGATTTCCCATGCAGATGTGAAGAACTTTGCCCCATATCCATCCGGTCCTAGTGCCTTGTCACTTCCAATACTATCGAGAGTCGCTTTTATCTCCTCCACTCCCACTGGTCTACACAGTTCTTCCCCTTGCATATGTGAGAGTCGTCTTTCAGGGATGCCCCCACTAAAAGGTTCTCCTTGTTCCTTTTTTCCCAAGTAGTGAGTGAAAGAAATCCACGAACTCCTCTGCCACGTCCTCTAGACTCTCGGTTTGGTCCCCATTTCGTTTGGTGAGTGTAATTATGGCATTCCTTTTGTTGTTGCGCTTCACCACATCATGAAAAAATTTTGTACACTTATCTGCACTTCTTAGGTAGACATTCTTTGCCCTTTGTTGATAAAATTGCTTTTTTGCCTCCGCAAGAAGTGTAGTACGTTTTCGTAGGTGCTCATAGTCCATTGGAATGTTCCCTCCATCTAAAATACCCTTTTGTATCTCTTCCAACTCAGATTTGGCCCTGCTCGCCTTTGCCGAAATATGTTCAAAGTGTTTCTTGTTCAGCTCCTGTAACCGACCCTTCAACCTTGTCAATTTCACCTTTAGCACAAATTGAGCATTCCCTTCAACTGGTTCTGCCCATGACTCCGCCACCACCTTCTGAAAATCCGCATGAAGTGTCCATAAGTTGAGAAACTTGAAAGGTCGGTTCTTGGCTCTATCCTTCCCAAGGATGTGCACAATAGCACAAGAATGATCCGAAAGACACCCAGGCGCCATAAACTCCCCATATGCATCATAATCTGCTAACAACCATTAGGAGTTCACCATAATTCTATCCAATTTACAAGAAACCGTACCATTGGTCCATGTAAGCCGGCATCCAATAGAGCGAAGATCCACCAACCCGCATGCATGAGTGAAGATTTGAAGATCCCGCATTTCATAGTTTGTGACCGGGTTGCCTCCTTCTCTTTCCTCCATTGATAGAATAGAATTAAAATCCCCCATGATCATCCAAGGCTCTGACATATTTTCACCAAGCTCCATAAGTCTCTCCCATAAAGGTCTACGGGTGGTAATAGCGTGAAGTCCATATATAAAAGATGCCAAGAAATCCCTTCCGGATACACGGCACCGGACCCGGCAGTGAATAAATTGATCGGTCTTCATGAGCACATCCATATCCACTCTATGTAAATACCATAGGACCAATATACAACCATGGTTAGACATATCAAAATTATGCACATGACCCATACCTGAAAACCGCCTATCCATAATCGTTCGGAGGGGTTCCTCTGTGAGTTTTGTCTCTAATAAAGCCATCACTTGAATGTCCTTGCTCCGGAGGAGATGCTGAACCCCCCCCCCCCATGTTTCAGGGACTTATGAAAGCCCCTGATGTTCCACGTGGCCACCTTCATTTTGCACCTCCAATGCGGGCTGCTCTGACCCGTAGTTGCCTATCACTTTGGACCACCATCGGCGCTCTCTTCAAAGTCGTCCCGGCTGTCCCTTTACTTCGAGAGTCACCGGAGGAAGAGGATGTCGAACCCAAGGTCACCGATACATCCGATGAAGAAGACATCAATGGCGAGGTCGAAGATGCCCCACTTCTTGACGCCTGTGTCCCTTGCCCAACCATTGAAGAAGTTGTATCTGATTTGGTTGAACCTTCTGTGGTACTCACCGTTCCTTCCTTATCCCTACGTGCATGATCATCCTCTTCTCCCTCCTGCGGTGGATGTTGAGAGCCCTCCTCTTCCGGCCTCCGCAAGTCATCATCAACATGTTCTAAGGGAGCTTCCATTGCAATCGGGGTCGGCGCCACCTCCACCATAGCTAAAGGATACACCTCTTCTCGAGTAGCGTCTGCTCTATTTCTTCCCTCTTGCATCCCTGGATGTCTAGTGCGTCGCCGATAACTCGATCTCCTGCGGCCCCTCATTGATGGAGATCTATTCCTTCCAGATTGCTGTTGGTTTGGATCCCTTTTAGCATCCCTTTGATCAGCATTCTTATCCCCTTTATAACATGTCTCCTTCCGATGGCCAAGTCTTCGACAATCTTCACAAAAGCTTGGCATATTCTCAAATAAAATCTCCAAGTCAAGTTGTGCTTCAGTGGGCAACATGATGGGAACTCTTGTAAGTCTTTCCTCCATTACCGAGACTTCTATCAAGAGCCTCGCGTACGATAATCTTTCACGGGGTGTCACAGACTCCTCTCCTACTATTTTGAGTTGTTACAATCGTAGTGTTATTCAAATTGCTCATAATGATGTCTTTCATGAATTAATCAAACACATTGAGAATGACTGTCATTTTGTTCGACAATATTTCCAATGTGACACTTTACAACTTGTTTCTATTTCTTCCGAGGACCAAACTGTTGATCTTTTCACTAAAGCTCATCTCTCATCTTCCTGGAAGGTTTAATCATTTACTTCGCAAACCCAAGTTGGTCTCTGCTCTTCCACCTTGAGTTTGAGGGGGGGGGGGGGTTTAGTGTATCAATAATTAGAGTAGATCTAGGCTAGAATTGTGCAGACTTAAATGGTGTAATTATTGTCATTGATTTTTCTTCTTATTTTGGCCTAGATGATTATCATTCTTATTTTAGCCTAGATAATGCAAGTATATAGAGTTATATACTCCTTTATAATAAAGAAAGACTGAAGGAAAATATTATCCATTAACAAGGTTCATTGTGAATAACATCATGGAGTGTTTGGTTATTCATTTATTGTTCTTGTTGGTTGTCAAAATGTCCAAAAACCATAGGAAAAACAACTTTAGAAGAAGTAAAGGGCAAAGGTATTTGTACCATAACTTTTTGAATTTCCACATCACGTGGTTTATGTTGGGTATGGCTTGGCGGATTTCCTAAGTGAATACTTGGTCGTCCTTGAGAGACCTCTCCATGTCCACAGATTAAAAAATTAATCCGAATGGAGACCTATCTTCCAAACGACCATCTCGTCATCGTATCAATCGATTCAAGTTACAACTTAGCCAAACTCAAAGTTGGAGCCATGTAACTCGCCTAACCGATTGACCGCGAAAAAGACGATGAGCGGATCGCCAGTTGTTGTGTTTATTTTCGGGGTCCAATAATTAATTATCAACCATTAATTAAATAATTAATTAAATATGATAATTAATTAATACTTCACATGAAATGATAGAAATAAAGAAGGAGCCAAGAAAGAAATATACCTCTCTTTACCTTACAGTCTTCTACCGTATGACCCTCCCCTCTTGAACGTCGTGTGGGCGACGCTCTACCAAGAACCGGAATCACCAAGGGTCTCCAATTAACTACTTCTCCACGCGCCGATCAAACCCCTGGGGAAGAGCTAGCCGTCGGCCACTTCATCTCCCCTTTTCCTTGCGCTGCCGGCCACAAGGAAGCTCTGGAGAGGAAGAAGAAGAAGATGATGAAGGAGAGAAGAGTCCTCCTTCTCAACCCAAACCGGCTGAAACTCCCTCTCCTCCCCTTGCATGCGGTGCTGCCGACCACCAAGAGGATCTCCTCTTCTCCAACGGCGCAACCCCTTTCCTCCCTCTTCTTGCCGAGCCACAAAAGGAGGATGAAGCTCCTCCTTGTTGTTGATGCAGTCTGGCCCTGATTGTTGTTTTGGTGTTGACAACGATTTTAGTTTAGGAGGATGACTATGATGATTAAGTCCTGATCGAGGATTAGGCATGATATGGAAAATCCTAACCTGGGAGGTTAGGTGTGATGATTATGATGATTATGATTAAGTCCTGATCGAGGATTAGGCATGATATGAAAAATCCTAACCTGGGAGGTTAGGTGTGGAAAATCCTAGCTTGGAGGGCTAGGTGTTGGAAAATCCTAACCTGGGAGGTTAGGTGTTCGAAAAGTCCTAATTCGGAAGGGTTGGGTGAAAAGTCCTAGCTTGGAGGGCTAGGTGAAAAGTCCTAACCTGGAGGGTTAGGTGCAAATTCCCATCCTGGAGAATTAGGTGAAAAAGTCCTGGCTTGGAGGGTCAGGTGCCTAGCTTGGAGGGCTAGGTTGGATGATGTTCTAACTCGGAAGAGTTGGGTGAAAAGTCCTAGCTTGGAGGGCTAGGTGAAAAGTCCTAGCTTGGAGGGCTAGGTGAAAAGTCCTAACTTGGAGGGTTAGGTGCAAATTCTCAACTTGGAGAGTTAGATGGAAAAATCCTTAGCTTGGAGGGCTAAGGTGGATGAATTCCTAGCTTGGAGGGCTAGGGTTGAGTCACTGGATCGGTCTGGTGACCGATCAGGGACATTGGCACGCTGCTCCTTAGTGGATCGGTCTGGTGACCGATCAGGGAGCGCACAGTGAGATTGGGAATCTACTGTGTGGCTCCTGATCGGACTGGTGACCGATCAGGGAGCAGGCTGCTTCCTTGCTGTCTTGCTCCTGATCGGTCTGGTGACCGATCAAGGAGCAAACGGTGAGTGAGTTCCCTTGCTGATCAACGTCTTGGATCGGTCCGGGGACCGATCAGGGATCTTGGATTTGATTAAAAAATAACTGTTCATCTTGCCTGATCGATCTGGGTGACCGATCAGGATCCATTCTGATCGGTCTGGTGACCGATCAGGCTTCACCCTGATCGGTCTGGTGACCGATCAGGCGTGTATAGCTGCGAGAGCTGGGAATCCCAGCGAAGCTGTGGATCGATCTGGTGACCGATCCACGCACCCTGAATCGGTCCGGTGACCGATCACTTTAATTCAAATTTCACTGACAGACGTGGTCAGAGCGTCTGATCGTATCTGATTTGCTGATGTATGATTCTGATATTTGATATGCTGTTTGCTCTAATGCTCTGATTGAGTTTCAGGTGACAGGGGAGGATTCAAATACTCAAGGAGAAGTCAAAGAGTGCTTTCCTTGGAGCAGGTTTGTCTCTTTCTCATCTCAGGTTGCAACGACGAGCTGCAGACTGGAGCTGAGACTGGAGCTTGACTGAGGGGAGCTCAGTGAGTCCAGAGATAGCTCAGTAGAGGCTGGCGTTGGCAAATGAGTAGGTGGGAGCTACAGAGATGTTGTCACTTGTCGCTTGGCGGAGAAACAAAAAGGAACGCGAGAGTAACGAGTTAAGAAGTTCTTCAAGCTTTTCGTGCTCTTGAGTTCCGGGGTGTTACAAGCTTGCTGTTCTTGAGTTCTTCAACCATTCTAAGCAATCTATTGAGGAGCAATCATCATACTTGAGCGCTTGAAGGAGAAAACAAGAAGCTTGGAGTCCGACAATGGGAAGACACGAAGCAGACAGGGGTCTGCGTGAGATCGCCACTGGGTGGAGCTCAGGGAAGCTTGCTGTGTTTTGTCCTCGCTAAGTGTTTGAGTAAGATCCTTCTTGTTGTTGTTTCATTGTGCTCATTATATATCATTGTTTGAAACACGCTGTGGAGAGGTTTCTCCACCGAGAAGGAGGTTGCTTCATATCCGGTGTTAACCGGGGCTTGATCTGCCGACGATCAAGGGATCGCCCACCTCAAGGGCACGCCAAGGAGTAGGGGCAAGTTATCCCCGAGCCTTGTAAACCCTCCTTGTTAGCGATATTGCTAGTTGTGTTTGTTTTGCTTTCGTTTCGTTTTTCTGCATACTCTATTTTCTACTCTTTCCGCTGTGCTACTGATATTTGAGTTGCAGAAATCGTGATAAGCTTAGAAGGGAAGTGATTGTCTATATTCACCCCCCCCTCTATAGCCATCTCGTTCCCAACAAGTAGTATCAGAGCAAGGGGCTCTATACACGGCTTAACAACCGAGAGTTTTCAACGAGATGGCTTTGAGAGAAGGCTTCTCCACCACCCGACCTCCATTCTTTGATGGCGCCGACTTCCAATATTGGAGATCAAAAATGGAATACTATTTGAAGATGGATATCCATACGTGGTTCGCGGTGAAGGAAGGATTCATCCCTCCTAAGGATGATGAAGGCAAGGAACTCGAATCTTCGCGGTGGACTGCCGAACAAACAAGGAAAAGTGAAGCCGATGCTAAGGCGGTTGTCACTCTACAATGTGGCATGAACAAAGATCAACTCATCAAGGTTGGTCCCTTCACAAGTGCAAAAGACCTGTGGAACAAACTCATAGAACTCCATGAAGGCACTCGAGACTCGAGGATTGCAAAGAGGGACTTGTTCCTAAATCAACTACAAAACCTCTCCATGAAGGAGAGTGAGTCGGTAAGTGAGCTCCATAGCCGGTTCAAGGAAGTTCTTAATAGACTTCATTCAATTGATGAAAAGGTCGAGAATCGCGACCTTGTGAGGTATATCTTGAAAGCATTTCCAAGGAATGCTTTGTGGTCATCCATGGTGGATGCCTACAAAGTATCCAAGGATTTATCTATTGTAAAGTTAGATGATTTATTTTGTGAGATGGAATTGCATGAGATGGCTAACAAAGGTCCCAAGGAGAAGGGGATTGCCTTAGTTGCAGGGGACCGGATCAACAAGAAGAAGAAGGAGAAGAAGAAGGAGAAGGATCTTTCATCATCTTCATCCTCCTCCGAATCTGAGTCAAACTCAGAGGAAGATGGCAGTGGCTCCTCTTCATTCGAAATGGCGAACTTCGTGCGAAGGATGATGCGAAGAGACCGACGTTTCAAAAGGAAAAGTAACACTAGTGAATTCAAGCTTGATAAGAATAATGCATCTTGTTTTGAGTGTGGTAGGAGAGGACATTTCAAGAATGAATGTCCGAAGCTTAAAAAGGAGGAGAAACCTAAAAGAAAAGAAGAGAAATCCAAGAAGAAGAAGAAAGCTTTGAAGGCTTCTTGGGATGAGTCATCTTCTAGTTCATCTGATGATGAGAAGGAGGAGAAGAGCACAAGGCAAGTGGCTCTCATGGCTCTTGGAGAGGAGAGCAGTGAAGAATCTTCAAGCTCCGCAAACACGGCTTCATCATCTTCGGATGATGAAGAGGTAACTTCTCCCGAGCTTGAAAAATGTTATAGAGCAATTGCATGTTTAACTAGTATGCTTAAGAAATCCAAAAACAAAGTTAAAGTATTGCAATTAGAGATTGATCAATTGAAAGCTTCTAGGGATGATAACATTGATGACTTGCATGTTGAATTACTAGAAGATGAAGTTAAATCACTGAAACATGAAATTGAAACTTTGAAATCCTCTACGGTTGAGGAAATCAGTGATATGCATGATAATGGGTTAGTAGAGGAAAACCAATCCTTGAAGAGTGAAGTTAAGAAGCTCAAGAATATTCTTGGGAAATTCTCAAATAGCTCTAAGACCCTAGACATGATCCTAAATGCCCAAAGAGCGGTTTACAATAGGGCTGGTATTGGTTACCGCCCTAAAGAACCCTCATTTGTATCTCTCATGTCTAGGACTGACATGAGACAATCTAGGACACCCAAGACTCAAAAGAAAGTTGTCAAGGCATGGGTGCCTAAGTCATGTTTAGTTGATGCATTAGGTCTCAAGGTTTGGGTACCTAAGACTTCTATTTTTTGAATTGTGTAGGTTATGATTGAGGGGGAGCATCTATCAACTTGGTTTGTTGATAGTGGATGCTCCAAACACATGACCGGGGATAGATCATTGTTTACCACATTTCACAAGAAGAGTAGAGGCAATGTATCATTTGGTAACAATGGTAGCCTTAAGGTCATAGGAATAGGAGACATTCAAATATCCAAATGTCTTAGAATCTTAAATGTCCTTCTAGTCAAGGGGATGAAGTTTAATCTCCTAAGTGTCAGTCAATTGTGTGACACGGGTTACACAATTGACTTCCAACCAAGTCAATGTCTAGTTAGACAAAATGACACTTTGGACACGGTACTAGTAGGAGCAAGAGTAGATAATATTTATCAAGTTTCTTTTAAAAGTGCTACTAATGCTCTTGCTAAGTGTTTCATGTCAAAAGAAGAAGAGTCCACACTTTGGCACCGGAGGCTAGCACATGTGAACATGAAGAACATCCGGAAGTTGGCCAACAAGGGACTAGTTCGAGGCTTACCAAGCATCAAGTATGAAAAAGATAAATTATGTGATGCGTGTCAAATGGGTAAGCAAACAAAATCTGCACATAAGGTAAAAGCGCTGTAAGTACTTCCGATGCATTAGATTTACTTCACATGGATCTATTTGATTGTAGCACTATCATATCATTGAATGGAAGTAGATATTGCTTTGTTATCATTGATGATTTCACTAGATACACATAGACTTTCTTTTTAAAACATAAGGACCAAACCTTAGATATTTTTATTTCTTTTTGTAGAAGAATTAAAAATGAGAAATCATCAACAATTAAGACAATAAGAAGTGATCATGGAGGTGAATTTCAAAACCAAAGGTTCTAGAATTTTGTCAAGTTAAGGATATAGGCATGAGTTCTCTACTCCTAGAACACCACAACAAAATGGTGTTGTAGAGAGGAAGAATCGTGTTCTTCAAGAGGCTGCACGAAGCATGCTTAATGAGTACTCACTCCCGAGTTACTTATGGGCTGAAGCTGTAAATACAGCTTGCTATGTGCAAAACGAGTTCTCATCCATAGGTTTTTAGGAAAGACTCCCCATGAACTTTGGTTTGGGAAACCACCTACGGTTAAACATCTTAGGGTGTTTGGTTGTAAGGTGTTCATCCTAAACACCAAGGATCACCTTGGAAAGTTCACGGCAAAAGCTGATGAAGGGATACTAGTCGGGTACTCCCTCGTTAGTAAAGCCTACCGAGTCTACAACAAGAAACTAGACTAGTTGAAGAGTCTTCTGATGTGGTTTTTGAGGAATTCCAAAATCAATTGACCAGTCAGAAATGTAGAAGGAGTTCAACTCGAACTTAGGAGACTAAGTTTGAAAAAATCCAAGTGTTGTTGATGGTGATGAGTCTGATGACGGTGAGCCTAGACAACTCATTGATCAGCCGGATCCTGAGGCTGAACTTGTGTCTAGTGAACTCGTTCAAGAAGCACCACCAACACCAAGAAACGAGATTAGCCTCTAGTCATCCCCAAGACCAAATGTTGGAGACATCCATCAAGGGGTTAGGACTAGATCATTCTTCAGGAATGAGGCTAATGAAGTTGCTCTAATTTCCGAAATTGAACCTAGAAAAATTGATGAAGCATTAAATGATCCCGATTGGATTATCGCATGCAAGATGAACTAGGTCAATTTGAGAGGAGTCAGGTTTGGGACTTAGTCCCTAGGCCTAAGAAGACCACCATTATTGGAACTAAATGGGTCTTCAAAAACAAATTAAACCACAAGGGAGAAATCATTAGAAACAAGGCACGCTTGGTAGCCAAGGGCTACAGTCAAGTTGAAGGTCTTGATTATGATGAGACTTATGCTCCCGTGGCACGATTAGAGTCCATCCGATTGATGCTTGCATTTGCAGCACATCGAGGCTTCAAATTATTTCAAATGGACGTCAAATCGGCATTCCTAAATGGTTTGATTAGGGAAGAAGTCTATGTCGAACAACCTCCGGGTTTGAGAGTACCGAATATCCAAACCACGTGTACAAGCTCAAGAAGGCACTCTATGGCCTTAAACAAGCACCCCGGGCTTGGTATGAGCGGTTGTCGACATTCTTGATTGAAAGGGTTTCGTTAGAGGTCAAATAGACCCTACACTATTTCTACGAAGAGATGGTGACAATATATTTGTAGCCCAAGTATATGTCGATGACAATAATTTG
>JAGFNQ010002822.1:184806-204046 GCA_024364735.1 Boesenbergia rotunda
GACATTGAGGTAAACTCCATCGACATCCAAATACATCATGATGGCCCACCATAGCAAGCAACACACATCATTCACATCCCTCATTCCTCCCAACCACATCCCTTTCCTACTACATTTGCAACCAATCAAATTGCATGCACACATCACACCCTTACCATGGACATGCAAGTCCAACACGTTGACCTTCCAACCCATGGACATGCAAGTCCATCACCACATTTCTCCTAGCCAATCACGTTGGCATGCAATCCCATCTCACACATGCTCTCTAATGCATAAGCCAATCAAAGCCAATCAAATCACAAAGTGAACAGAATGAAAATATTGAAGAAACGAAAACCAACGGACAACCATGATTTGTCCGTGTTTCCCCATCTCATAGCATATCCTCCCCTTTATGAACGTGAATTTGAATCTTACGCATCATTTTGTCAATATCCGGGACTATGCCTTCAAAGCGACTTCGATTGCGGGCTTCCCAAATAACATAGATCATACAGGAGACGCCGAGGTGCCGAGCCTTCATCTTCCTATTGCTGCTCCTATAGTGCCTTCCGAGCATTTGGAAGAGCTCCTCTGGTGTCTTTGTCTCGTGGGTAATCTCTAACCATCGCCTCACTTTTCCCCACAATATTTTTGTGATAGGGCACTCAAAGTACAAGTGAGGATTTGACTCATCATAGCGCCGGCAAAGTGAACAAGTCTTGATAGGCTCATATGACATCCTATCCGCCGTCCGTAGCTTTCCATGCGCAAGCAACCAAACAATGAAGCGATGTTTGGGCATAATCTCCGGTCCTCCATACTACCAAACTCCAATTCATCGTGGTTTTCGAGGCTTGAAGAATTCATAGGCATTCACCACCCCTTTCTTCTCCGAAGCAAACCACTCAATTAACATCATGTTCGCTGCTCCTTGGCCTTGCGAGCTCAATAAGATCTTGTTTCGGATGCCTAAGAGCCTTTTGATGAGGGAGAATCCGTAGCTTAGTCTCCCAACTCCAAAATCTGCATTCTTTATATGTGATGATGTACCCATCTCCCCATGATGAGTCCACTTTGCTTTGTATATCCCACAATACTTTGCTTAGTAGAGCATCATTCCACGCTTGAAGGTCCCGAAGTCCATATCCACCATCTTGCTTAGGAAGACAGATAGTATCCCATGAGATGGGGGTGCTTGGAAGACCACACAAAAGATCGACACATAGCTTTAATCTTGTCAATCACGACACTAGGAATTGGGAGCATGCCAATAACATACTACCCCTTGAATAATAAATCTAACCAATTCCAATCGGCAAGCGTAGGTAATGTGTGCTTCGGCCACGCCTTTATCTTGGTTGCAATGGATCAAGTAAAGGTCATAATTTGCTACCCTAGCCTTCTCCCGCAAGTGGAATACCCAAATAACGGAATGGAAAAGATCCCTCTTGGAACCGATAACTTGGAGCAATCGGTCCTTCGTTTCAGTATCAACACCGGCCATGTGCATATTGACTTCATCGGATTGGCCTTCAAGCCCGCCACCTTCCGAACTCTTCCAAGCAACCCGCTAATACCCCAATTGAAGATTCATCCGCCCGAGCAAATAACAATAAATTATCCGCATACGCAAGATGTGTAATGCCGATTTCCTTACACATAGGATGGAAGTGGAAGGAAGGTAAGGATGAAGCTTCATGCAGCCGTCGGAGAAAGAACTTCAATGCATAAGCCAAAGAGCATAGGCGATAGGGGATCTCCTTGCCTTAGGCCACGCCGACCACTGAAAAAACCCATGAAGGCCACCATTAAGAGAATAGAGTAGGATACCGTGGTGACACATTCTTTAATCCATCCTCGGTATTGTTGGGGAAAACCAAAACCAACAAGAGCCGACATGAGAAAATCCCAATCTACGGTGTCAAATGCTTTCTTCAAATCCACCTTAAGCATACACCTCGGCGATATCCTTTTGCGTGCATACTTCTGGAGTAATTCTTGTGTTAAAGTTATTTATCCCCAATAGAGCGCCCTTGCACGAAAGCCGCCTGTGCCGGATCAAGTAAGAATCCCAAAACTGTGCTAGTCGACCGGCCAACACCTTGGATATTACTTTGTAGAAGACGTTGCAACAAGAGATAGGTCTGTAATCTGTAACTCCTGGGGCATGATCCGCCTTTGGCACTAGAGAAATCACAGAGTGGTTCCATTGTTTGAGCAGCCCACCATTCTGAAAAAATTCCTGTGCAGCACCAATGAAATCTGCCTTATGATGTCCCATGCAGATGTGAAGAACTTTGCCCCATATCCATCCGGTCCTGGTGCCTTGTCACTTCCAATACTATCGAGAGTCGCTTTTATCTCCTCCACTCCCACTGGTCTACACAGTTCTTCCCCTTGGGTATGTGAGAGTCGTCTTCCAGGGATGTCCCCACTAAAAGTTCTCCTTGTTCCTTTTTTCCAAGTAGTGAGTGAAAGAAATCACGAACTCCTCTGCCACCTCTTCTAGACTCTCGGTTTGGTCCCCATTTCGTTTGGTGAGTGTAATTAGGCATTCCTTTTGTTGTTGCGCTTCACCACATCATGAAATATTTTGTACACTTATCTGCACTTCTTAGGTAGACATTCTTTGCCCTTTGTTGATAAAATTGCTTTTCTGCCTCCGCAAGAAGTGTAGTACGTTTCGTAGGTGCTCATAGTCCATTGGAATGTTCCCTCCATCTAAAATACCCTTTGGATCTCTTCCAACTCAGATTTGGCCCTGCTCGCCTTTGCCGAAATATGTCAAAGTGTTTCTTGTTCAGCTCCGTAACCGACCCTTCAACCTTGTCAATTTCACCTTTAGCACAAATTGAGCATTCCCTTCAACTGGTTCTGCCCATGACTCCGCCACCACCTTCTGAAAATCCGCATGAAGTGTCCATAAGTTGAGAAACTTGAAAGGTCGGTTCTTGGCTCTGTCCTTCGAAGGATGTGCACAACAGCTCAAGAATGATCCGAAAGACACCCAGGCGCCATAAACTCCCCATATGCATCATAATCTGCTAACAACCATTGGGAGTTCACCATAATTCTATCCAATTTACAAGAAACCGTACCATTGGTCCATGTAAGCCGGCATCCAATAGAGCGAAGATCCACCAACCCGCATGCATGAGTGAAGATTTGAAGATCCCGCATTTCATAGTTTGTGACCGGGTTGCCTCCTTCTCTTTCCTCCATTGATAGAATAGAATTAAAATCCCCCTGCATGATCATCCAAGGCTCTGACATATTTCACCAAGCTCCATAAGTCTCTCCCATAAAGGTCTACGGGTGGTAATAGCGTGAAGTCCATATATAAAAGATGCCAAGAAATCCCTTCCGGATACACGGCACCGGACCCGGCAGTGAATAAATTGATCGATCTTCATGAGCACATCCATATCCACTCTATGTAAATCCCATAGGAGCAATATACGACCATGGTTAGACATATCGAAATTATGCACATGACCCATACCTGAAAACCGCCTTCCATAATCGTTCGGAGGGGTTCCTCTGTGAGTTTTGTCTCTAATAAAGCCATCACTTGAATGTCTTTGCTCCGGAGGAGATGTTGAACCCCCCCATGTTTCAGGGACTTATGAAAGCCCCTGATGTTCCACGCGGCCACCTTCATTTTGCACCTCCAGTGCGGGCTGCTCTGACCCGTAGTTGCCTATCACTCTGGACCACCATCGGCGCTCTCTTCAAAGTCGTCCCGGTTGCCCCTTTACTTTGAGAGTCACCGGAGGAAGAGGATGTCGAACCCAAGGTCACCGATACATCCGATGAAGAAGACATCAATGGCGAGGTCGAAGATGCCCCACTTCTTGACGCCTGTGTCCCTTGCCCAACCATTGAAGAAGTTGTATCTGATTTGGTTAAACCTTCTGTGGTACTCGCCGTTCCTTCCTTATCCCTACGTGCATGATCATCCTCTTCTCCCTCCTGCGGTGGATGTTGAGAGCCCTCCTCTTCCGGCCTTCGCAAGTCATCATCAACATGTTCTAAGGGAGCTTCCATTGCAATCAGGGTCGGCGCCACCTCCACCATAGCTAAAGGATACACCTCTTCTCGAGTAGCGTCTGCTCTATTTTTTCCCTCTTGCATCCCTGGTTGTCTAGTGCGTCGCCGATAACTCGATCTCCTGCGGCCCCTCATTGATGGAGATCTATTCCTTCCAGATTGCTGTTGGTTTGGATCCCTTTAGCATTCCTTTTATCAGCATTCTTATCCCCTTTATAACATGTCTCCTTCCGATGGCCAAGTCTTCGACAATCTTCACAAAAGCTTGGCATATACTCATATAAAATCTCCAAGTCAAGTTGTGCTCCAGTGGGCAACATGATGGAAACTCTTGTAAGTCTTTCCTCCATTACCGAGACTTCTATCAAGAGCCTCGCGTACGATAATCTTTCACGTGACTTTGTCAATTGATCGGTGTAGAGCGGCCTCCCAATCTCCGAACCAATCATGCTCAGCACCTTTGTTGTCCAACAATCTGCGAGGCAAGCCATGAATCTGAACCCATGCTGGAATATACCGGCCATCTTCATAGAAGAGGAAGCATTTTGGCATGTGTTTCAGGAATAGGGGAATGCCAAAGACAAAATAAGGTCCACCAAGTAGTACATTCTCCCGATCTTGCGAAGTGTTGAACTTATACACAACCCATCCACTTTTATGCATATAGAAAGTATAAGGAACCTTCCATCTCCGAGCTACCGCATCCATCCCGTCTCGTCTCGGATGCCGACCCATGAAATACCTGATGAGGCAGTATCTCATCGAGTCCTCCACAGTGTCAATATCTTCAAAGCTAAACTGCAGTAGCTTCCTCGTCGGTTTGTGTTGTTGCAGATGTGTCGCCATCATCATCTTACGATTATCTTTGAAGAGCCCGGCCCAGGTCTTGATTATCTTCAGAGCCCGTCATCATCAAAGTGATATTAATTTTTGATAATACACACCATAGTGATGTTGATTTTTGAAAATCCAGAGTCCACATCATAGTGATGTCGTTCTTTGACTAAAACACAACTATGATTAACAGATTGAGTAAAATGAAAAATAAATACGTCTTTTGGGTGATCTGAAAGTTAAATGTGCCTTTTAACAATTTCACAACAAATGTGCCCTTTGGTCGATTGCCGCAAAAACTTCTGAACATTGTGACATTTTAAAGGATCAACAATAAGTTCTTAGCTCAGTTAGAATACATATTCTTTCTTTCATCTAAATTCCAAATATACAATCAGAATATGAAACTATAATGCAAATGGATTGCTAGGTATTTCCATTATCCCAGTTGGTAAACATTACTATTTTTTACTTCATGGAACATCAACGAGCAGAGAACTGGGAGACGGAAACAGTTGCATTCGAGGTAGAAAATGAGCCGATGGTGAAGGATGATACAACATCACCATGAACAGCACTACTTGCAGCATCTATGAAGGTCGGTCTCGTCGGCTGAAGAATAACATCACTCTGGCTCAGCAACATGACAACGACCTCCGACATCGTCGGCCTCGCAGCGGCAGCCGATTGCGTGCAGAGAAGAGCTATTTTAACGATCCTCTTCACTTGTTCTGGAGAAAATTCACTAGGATCTAAGCTTTCGTCCACCAACTCCATCAATCGATCGCGTTCGTATAGTTTCCAAGCCTGTATAGATCAAAACACAAGATGATCCTAGCTGAACAATGTAGGAAAGAAATCTCAGAATCAAGAGTTGTACATGGTGATTACCCATTCAAGGAGATACTGAGTCAAAGGCTCGAGCTTTATGTCATTGTTTTTCCTCCCGCTTATCATTTCAAGAACAACGACGCCGAAACTATATGTATCGACCTTCTCCGAGAGCTGCCCCTGGATTGCATACTCAGGTGCTGTATATCCCCTACACATGATACATAGAACAGCATCACTGTAGTGTTGAATTTCAAAAAACAATACTAAAGAACAAGTGCTGAGGTGACTTACAGAGTGCCAGCAAACCTAGTGCTGAGGTGACTCCTGTCCTCCGGCAGAAGGCGTGCTAGTCCAAAGTCTGCGATCCTTGGCTGGAATTCATCGTCAAGAAGAATGTTGCTGCATTTGATATCGCGATGTATGATACAAAAGTGGAATTCCTGATGCAGGTAAGAAAGGCCACGAGCCATGCCGACGATTATGGAGAATCTCTGTTTCCAGTTGAGGGATCCACGTTTGTCACCTGTTGAAGGAGGATTTCGGCATGACACAATCCAGTAAGATATATGTAAGCTATTGTTTGAGATTTAAGAGATTACCAAATATGAACTTGTCAAGGCTGCTATTTGCCATGTACTCATAGACAAGAAGAAAATCTTGGCCTTTGCTAGAACATCCAAGCAGACGGATTAGATTTCTATGATGAACATTGCTGATGATCTTCACTTCACTCTGAAAATCTACTCTTGCCCTACTAACTTGAGCAATTGCCAGTCGCTTTACAGCCACTGTAACCCCATTTTTCAGTGTGCCCTGCGATGATAACTATAACTGTAAGCATATCTTTACTGATTCATCAAAACTATCTTCTTTTTTTTTTTAACACTTAATGGCTCTCACCTTGTACACATCCCCAAAACCTCCTTCTCCTAATTTATTACTTTCTTCACTGAAATTATTTGTAGCTTTTTTTAGATCCGCGTAACGGAAATTTATTGGACCTTGTAACTCAGTGGCCCCTAATATATCTCCTGCACAAAGATAACCTCATGAGAAATCACCTTGGATCATAAGATCATAAGAAACATAAAAAAGTTTAGAGCTCGGTTCATTTTGTAAATGACAAAGTCTAGAACTTTATCAGGAGAAAGTTGACTGCTAATAATACATTTTAGCCTGCTATATCAAAATTTTCAACAAATACAACCCTGTCAAACGCATTTCAGATTCAGCCTGCTGAATAATTTTTTTATTGACTTAACTATACTGCGATATAATTAAGCTCATAGCCAACCCAAGCAGTTGACATTATGCGGCTGGATTAGATTATGACATTCCAGCAGAAATAAGATGACAAGAAGTCAAACTCATTATTAACATTCAAGAATGTCTTGTCCTTCTCAAAAGATCTTGTCCAAATCCAGGGTAAGTTCAGACCTGAATTGGAGATTCTTTTGGTCACTAGCCGCCTCCATTATTCTAGAAATATTTAGTAAACAAATGATAACAACCACTAAGGAAATCAATCTCATTTGAATGTATGTGATAGGTTTTGGTTTTGCATAAAAAGTTGACCAAGGATATTCAATGTGCCGGCCGTATTAGGAGATGATAAACATCAAAATCAATGAAATTACTGATGACGATGCATGCTTGTCAGTGGTTACGGAACTATCACATTAGTTTATTAAGAGAACCAATAAAGATGAAGTCTGTCCTCAACTTATCGATCATGCAAAAAAAGAGAATGAATAGTTTATCTTACTGTTCTTTGCTAATCCGCAGGATAAAAATCTAAACCTGATCACTTTCAGGTGACTAGAGAACAAATACATCAGATTCACGAACCTTTTGGAGGACCTTGTTGATCTCTACATCTTCTGATCCACAGAAGTGCTACAAGTCCTACAAGAAGCAACAGGCCGCAGGCTCCTCCAACGACGCCCCAAATTATGGCCCTCCGCCTGCTTGATCTCCCTATTCCATTTCCATGACAGAATTCATATATAGCTAAATTAATTCCATTATCGACACAGGATTTTTTTTTAAAAAAAAACTGAACCTATTTTTATCGGGAAGAGAGTAAGAAGAAGTGAAGAACTGATCGTCTTTCTTTGTATAATTGTATTGTATTATGAATAAATTCAATTAAAACAGAGTTTGAGCTATCGTACCATTGGACAAATTTCAGAGTGGTGGCCATGAATTTGCTCACCTGAATTCAAGAAATGGGATAAATCCATGGTTTGGTTGGCGGGGAAGAAGGACTGGTTGGAGTACCTCATGAAGCAGCCGGCGTCCACCGCCCGTCCGTCGGCGCTCGGCAGACACAACACTATATTGTTTACCGCCGTCGCCAGGCACTGTCCGCATACCGCCTCGGTGAGCGTCTCCACGCACTGCGCTATCCCGAACACTAGCCCCTCCCTCTCCGCCGCCGCGAAGAACTCCGGCGCCTTCGGCGTGGCGGCTCTCAAATCCGACACCAGTGCCAGCGCTGCGGAGGCGAACCCGGCGGACCCCGCTCCCGTCGTCGCGTTGCGGCTGCCGCAGAAGTTGGCGTTCCCCGGGAGCGTGCCCTGGTCGGAGAAGGGGGCGCTCTCGTAGCGGAGGAAGCACCCGTCGTAGATGACGCGAGCGCCGTTGGCGGCGCCGCACCGGCGGATGCGGTCTTCTGCGACGGAGAAGCACGCGAGGCAGTCGGCCACGGAGAGGTAGCCGCGGCACTGGAAGAGGGCGTAGACGGGCTGGGAGGAGACTCCAGCCGCGGTCACGAAGTGGGCGGCGGCGCTGCCGGGGGCGGCGGAGGAGATGTTGGAGCGGATGTCGGCGAAGGTGCGGTTCATGGTGGCGGCGAAGACGGAGGCGTTGGTGGTGTTGTATAAGCTGCAGCCGGCTTGAAGTAGATTGGCCTGAGGGTCACCGGAGGTGATCGGACTCCACAGTAGAAGCACCAAGAGCACGAACGCGGAATCGAAGTCGGCCATGCTTCAGGGTCGGGACACCGGAAGTGAGCTGTTAAGAAGACCAAAAATATATATAAAGCCGTTTTATTACAATATAACGTATTTAATATAACGAAATTATAACGATGCTTTAATAAATAAATAAATTAATTAAAATAAGGGTAAATTTTCTTAAACTCCCCACTTCCAAACTTACATTTGCATGCAATCTCTACCCAAATTTTTATTTATATGCAATCCCTGATAGGATTGACAAGACAGCTTTGTGAGTATTATTTGAAGAAAGTTGAGTATAAAAGTTAGAAAATTGAGTATATGAGATTGCATCCACCACATCAAGAAACTGCATACTCAATTTTCACTTTTTTATACTCAATTTTCACTCTTTTATACTCATTTTTCACTGATGAATATTCAATTTTCACTCTTTTATACTCAATCTATTAGGGAGTTAACACAAAGAAAAACTCAAATGGGGACTGAATGCAAAGTTTGACTTGCCATTAGGGATTTAAAACAAATTTACTATTAATATAATCTAATTATTCATATCTTGCAATACGATTTTTTTTTAAGTGATCGATTCGAATTCATAGATATTTTTTTAATTACTAATTGCTTTAGAAAATTTATATAATTAAACAAATTAACCTCGCCGACCGCTATAAAAAATAATGCGTACCTTCAAATTTAGCCATTAAATTAATATATTTGTCACTAACTAATTAATTAATTAATTAGTCAAACAAATTAAATTTATATAACTCGTCGTAGTAATTATTCGTCATGACAATAATTCGTCATTAAATTGTTATTTTAATTTGCGTAGTAATTAATTTTTTTTTTACTTTAGATAGGTTGTAAAATGATACATTTAAATTAACTTTTTTAGTTAATGGTTAAATTAATTAGTAATTTTAGCCGTTGACGATAATAGCTCTAATTAAATTTATTTTTAAATCATTAACGGTGGTTTTTAAAAAATAGTAATTAAATAATTGCAAATTATTTAACTACTAAAATTAAGTGTTCATCGTTCAATTAATAATTAAATAGTTACCCATTATCGAAATTAATTAGTAATTAAATAATGAATTTATTTTTTTAATTAGTAAACTATTGAAAATTTTGTAGTGGAAACTATCCATAAAATGATATTCCTAAAAAATATTTAAGTCATCCTATATACATTTTCCTAAAAATATCTAAGCCATCCTATGTATATTCTATAGATATTTTAAGTAACCCCTGGGACTATGATACAGTGATAAGGTCACTAATCGTTATCCCATGTATCCCCAGCTATGACGTATTTACAGGAATTTATCCTCCAAATGGGATGCGAACTCTGGGACGCTAGGGTCACCCGAGGTTGAAAAAACCTTGTTAATTAATTTTTATATATATTTTAAGCAAATTAATGGATAATGGTTTTTAGTGTTTCCATATTTAATTTTTTTTAATATTGAATAAAGTAATTGAGTAATTACTAATTGACTGAAATAACCTCTAATCATCAACAAATCACTTTAGAAACCTTAAATTTGCATAAAAATAAGTATTATTTCTCATAGTTTGATAAATGTAAAATACTTATATTTGTGTCAAATAAATATTATTACACTTTTAATATATATTTTTTTAAAAATTTTTATTAATATTTATTTTTCTTAATTTTAAATAAAATCTTAAGAGTTAGTATCTCACATTTATATCAAATTGATACCATTTCACATATTGATATGGATGAAGCAAATTAGCAGATTAGTTGTGAAAACTACTCCTCAATTTTGATACTTAATTTCAATTATCTAATCATTTTTTCATTCAATAGTTTTAAATTAAAAAGATCTTAATTATTTATATAAAATGAGTATCATTGCACTCATCGTTAGCGTTTGGCAAACGTAGAAGACTCAAATTTATAGCCAATGATCATCATTACACTTTTAATATTCATATTATTTTAATTTTAAATCTATATCGAATTGATACCATTACATCAAGCATATTCTTTTGATTCTATTTATATTTATTGTTTTTTCTAAATGTTAAATCCGTAGGCCATCAAATGTACATATTTTTAATCAAAATATTACGCTCTCGTAGTTTGACACAGTTAATAAATATATGATATTCAATTTAAATTAGACAAGGATCGATTTTAGAATTTCACCATACCTAGGTTACATCATATGATTGCCTCCTATATTTATTTCTATTTTAATAATCTTTCGATGTGGAATCATTATAGAGATGGGGATGAAATGATGACTAATATATGTTATCATAAAATTTGATGATTAAATTCTGATAACATATGTTTGTCCTTTTTTATATTATAGTTAATGTTCTAGTTAATAATTTTCATAATTTATTTTTTCATATGTTTACTTTTTCTTATGAATTAATTATTATTTAGATTAATAGACCTTGTGATTTATCTATTTCGTATTAATTTTAAGATGAATTAATGAAAATCTTAAGAACGAATTGCTAAATAGCTTTTTACTAACTTGTAGATATTGAACCAGGTAGCAGATGAATCTGGGATCATCAGCCTGATCTGATAGAAATTTTTTATCGGTCACTAAAATAAATTGGGAAGCTCTATTTCGTATTATATTTATTGTTTTTTCTAAATGTTAAATCCGTAGGCCATCAAATATACATATTTTTAATCAAAATATTACGCTCTCATAGTTTGACACAGTTAATAAATATATGATATTCAATTTAAATTAGACAAGGATCGATTTTAGAATTTCATCATATCTCGGTCACATCATATGCTTGTCTCCTATATTTATTTCTATTTTTTTTTATTATAGAGACGGGGATGAAAATATGAAGTCTTGTTATCGTAAAATCTCAGGGTTAAATTATGATAAAATCAGATATGGATTAATAGTCATCATAATTTATTTTTTTCATAAATTATTTTTTTCGTGTATTTATTTTTTCTTATATATTAATTATTATTCGGATGGTTAATAGTCCTTATGATCCTGCCCTATATTTTGCACGATACGGGCAGCCAACGTGGCGAACGACCTGGCCTGCTTCAGGGTCCACGTCATTATACGAGCAGCCGACTCAACAGACATTCTGACCGGGCCCAAAGCCTTCCCAGCCGGTCAAACCCGGCCGACCACAGTAAGGCTTACATGCCTCGTTCAGCCGAGTGCATCCGCCCGGTCGTAGTAAGGCTTACATGTCTCGTTCAGCCGAGTGCATCCGCCCGGCCACAGTAAGGCCTACATGCCTCGTTCAGCCGAGTGCATCCGCCCGGCCACAGTAAGGCCTACATGCCTCGTTCAGCCGAGTGCATCCGCCCGGCAGTCCTTTATGCCCGGGCCTGATACCCATCCGGTCGAACCGTCCGGATATCCACTCAGGCACTCTCTCGGAATCACCCTGAGAAAAGGACAAAATATACCTGCACCAGCTGCAGGTACAGGATGTCACTCCTCGTACGAACGGACACTCTCTGACAGGCGCCGCCTTACCGTAACCTGTCTTTGTCCTCGCATAAGACAAGTAGTATACGACAAAAAAGGATGGTTACAGTCGACACAACCATGCCATATCTCTGACCCTGTCAGAAGATCCTGACACAGGCCATACCCATATCGACAGCACCATACCACATCTTCTGACCCTGTCAGAAGATCCTGACACAGGCCATGCCTGGTCCTTTTCCCCGGCTATATAAGCCACTCCACTCCTCATTCTCAGGTACGCATACATACTCGCGCGAATCCTCTTATTTTCCAGTGCTCCATTATTTCTACTGTTCCTCGGAGTACTGACTTGACCGTCGGAGTGCCTTGCCGGGACGTCTCCCGGCTGGGTTGCTAACGGTCATCTTCCTCAGCAGGTTCACCTCTCGTCGGCCGGCCCTGCACCAGGCGACATCCACTTCCATTCGGTCGGAGGATACCCCCCACGAAGCTGCCATTCTGCGCGAGGACGCCCCGTCAGCATCTACGTCGTTCATCCCTACACCGTCATTCCGGTTGCGGCTCCACTACGCTCGGCGACAGGATCAAATTTGGCGCTAGAAGGAGGGCCTTCTGCCTGATCGAGAGCGAAGAATGGATAACCCCAACCCACTGACGGTTACTCTTTCGCCAGAAGAATATGAAATGCTGATGGCTGCCGGACACAGAAGGCCAACAATCGCATCCGCCAACCGGTAGTCAAGGGGCCCGGCCCCCTGGGCCCTCTGTACGGGGAAATTCAGAAGGTATAGCTGCTCAGCCCGATCCCCGCGCTCCTAATTTTCCCCGAGCACTCTTCCGGAACGAGGCCCACTCAGTCCCGACCGAAGCCTTCAGCGTCCAGCTGGCGCACCAGACACGCCCAGATAAAGGGAAAGGGTTAGCTGACCCCACGGCGGCCTGTCCGACTCGCAGCCCTTTCTCCTCACAAATTCTTGGGGATCCCGTTCCCAAGAACCTACGATTCTTCACCATGCCAGAGTACTCGGGGGCCAGTGACCCCGAGGAGCACGTCATGAAATTTGAAAGCTCGGCCCAGTTGCACCAATACCCGGAGGGCGTCAAATGCCGCGCTTTCCTGACAACCCTCTCCGGGCCAGCTCAACGATGGTTTGGCGGGCTCCCGAGTGGATCAGTTGGGAGTTTCGCAGAGGTAAAGCGGCTGTTTCTGCAACATTTTGCAAGCAGTCGGAGGCACCACAAGACCAGCCTCAATTTGTTCGCTCTGAAGCAAGGTCCGAAAGAGTCACTCCGGGCCTACATACAGAGGTTCAATGGAGTAGCGCTAGAGGTGCCCAATACCACCTCCGAAGTACTAGTCACCGCCTTCTCACAAGGGCTTCAAGAGGGTGATTTCTTCCGATCCCTGATCAGGAAACCACCGAAGGATTTCGACAGCCTGCTCGGGAAGGCTGGTAAGTATATCAATGTGGAAGAAGCACAAGCCGCCCGGCGGAAGGAAGCGATCGTAGCCCATCGCCCGCACCTCAACACAACAGATCGCCAGGGGGACCGATTCGCAGCCCCGACCGGCCGATCGGCCGGAATGAGACCCCAGCAAGTGCAAGTGGCACAGGGGAATTGGCCCAACAGATGGGCCCCGTATTGTGCGTTTCACCAATGCAATACGCACAACACTGAGGACTGCCGAGCAAGCAACAGAGCTCGGACCCCCACGGCAGGGGTCAAGGACGGCAAACCCAGCAGGGACGCGGGCGCGGTCAAGGAGCCACAGCCCAGCAAGGACAAAGGCGGGATCCCCCCGCCGCCCGGCAATTGTTTCCTCGGCCCGAGCAGGAAGAGGTGGAGGAACTTGACGAAGATCAAGCTAATCACCAGAACGCCGTCCGAGGAGGCGTCAATGTGATTTCCGGAGGTCCCACCGGCGGCGACTCCAACCGAGCCAGAAAAACGCAGGTTCGCCGACTGGAAATTCACCAAGTCGGAGTCAGCACCTCTCAAGCTCAAGGGCCCCAAATCAACTGGGGGCCGCAGGATTTACAAGGATTGGAGGTGCCGCACGATGACCGCTGGTCATCACAGCTTCATCGCCAACTATGAAGTCCACCGAACCATTGTGGACACCGGCAGCTCGGTAAACATTTTATATAAACGAGCTTTCGATCAACTGCAAATTGAGTTATCGCAGCTAGAGATGGTGGCTACTCCCCTGTTCGGATTTACGGGAAACGAAGTGCAGCCGATCGGACAGATACGGCTGGCTGTCTCACTTGGAGAGGAGCCACTCAAGAGAACCCGATGGACCACGTTTCTGATCGTGGATGCCCCTGCTGCCTACAACGCCATCCTCGGTCGACCGGCTCTCAATGAGTTCAGAGCGGTAGTTTCCACCTACTACCTTAAGGTGAAGTTTCCGGTCAGCGACAGAGTCGGCGAGGTGAAAGGCAATTAGACCGTGGCCCGGCGCTGCTATGCTGATGATGTCCGCTCGGGAGGTCAAAAGGCGAGGCGGGCAGGTAGCAGCTGCAACATGGTGCAAGCCTCCCCTTGGGCAGAATTGCGGGAAGACAAAGAGGAGGTACAACTTTTGCTCGGTAAAGAAGATGCCAAAATACAAATTGCTGCAGGACTTCCCGAGGAGCTGAAGCAATCCCTCATCGACTCCCTCGCCCGGAATCAAGACGTATTTGCCTGGTCGCCAAAAGACTTGAAGGGAGTCCGACCGGAAGTCGCAGAACACCAGCTCCATGTTTACCCGGTGCGCGGCCGGTCAAGCAACGAAGAAGAGATCGCAGCGCTGCGCAAAATCAAGTCATCCGGGCGGAAGTGGAAAGACTGCTGGAAGCAGGACACATCCGGGAAGTTCAATTCCCGGCCTGGTGGCCAACGTGGTGCTGGTGTCCAAACCAAATGACAAGTGGCGGGTATGCATTGATTTCCGAGACCTCAATCGTGCATGCCCGAAAGATTGCTATCCACTTCCACGGATGATCAACTGGTCGACTCGACGGCGGGCAGCGAGTTCATATCGATGCTGGATGCTACCAGGGTTACCACCAAGTCCCGCTGGCTGTGGCCGACCAGAGAAAGTTAGCTTCGTCACGGCTGACGGCACCTACTGCTACACCGTCATGCCGTTTGGCCTCAAGAACGCGGGCGCCACCTACCAGAGAATGATGAACAAGGTGTTCCGGTCGCAGATGGGGCGTAACGTCGTGTATACGTCGACGATATTCTGATCAAGACTGCCCGGGCGGAAGAACTAATCCCCGACATTGAGGAAACTTGCCGAACTCTACGGCGGTATGGCCTGAAGCTTAATCCGGCCAAATGTCTATTTGGGGCTCGAAGCGGGAAGTTCCTCGGTTATATCGTCACCGAGCGGGGCATCGAAGCAAACCCGGGCAAAATAAACGCCATCATGGAGATGCCGGCTCCAAGGAATCTCAGAGAGGCTCAACGGCTGGTCGGACGGATAACGGCCTTATCAAGATTCATTTCCCGGTCAGCCGAACGAGGTCTACCTTTCTTCAGGACATTACGCCGAGCCACCAGATTTCAGTGGGACGCAGAATGTGACAGGGCGTTCGAAGAGCTGAAGGCTTATCTGGCTGAGTTGCCTACACTCGCCCGGCCGGAGCCAAATGAGATTTTATATGTATACATAGCAGCTTCCACTGACTCGGGCAGCATGGTGTTGGCCCGACAAGAAAAGACTGAACAAAGGCCTGTGTATTTCTTTGCTCACTTATTTAAAGGAGCCGAGTGTCGATACACACACTCGAAAAGTTGGGCTATATACTGTTCTTAGCCGCCCGGCGACTCAGACCATATTTTTTGGCTCACCCGATTACTGTATTGACTAACAGTAACTTGGGTCGCGTGCTCACAAATCCGGATGCTTCAGGGCGGCTAGTCAAGTGGACAACTGAGCTGAGCGAATATGACATACAATATCTACCCCGGCCGGCTATCAAAGCTCAGGCCTTAGCCGATTTTCTCACGGAATGGCATCCTGATGAAGCCGAAGGCGTTGGAAAGTGTACGTTGATGGGGCATCCTCTCGGCAAGGAAGCGGATCGGCGTTCTCATGGTTTCACCTGAAGAAGAACGGCTACACCTGTCCGTGCGGCTAGAGCACAAGGCAACTAATAATGAAGCTGAATATGAAGCACTAATAGCCGGTCTGCAAGCCGCCCGGCATGTCGGTGCCACCCGGGTGTGGCTATATTCGATTCTCAGCTTGCTATACAACAACTGGCCGGTAACTTCGAAGTCAACAGCGACCGGCTGCAAGAGTACATCGACGCATATGAGCAGCTGAAGGCGGGTTTCCGGGAGGTACTTTTACAGAAGATCCCTCGAGAAAGCAACTTGAAGGCAGATGAGCTAGCTAAATTAGCTAGTGCAGTCGGATCTTGGGTGGTCCCTCGGCCAGCCTGCCATGCCTTATTCGTCATGCAAATCGAGCAGCAGGCGGAAGCTGAATTGGAGACCGATTGGAGAACTCCCTTGATTGCATTCTTGACCAGGGGAAAAGTGCCGTCCGACCGGGAGGAGGCTCGTCTGTTCAGAAAGAGAGCCGCGCAATACACTATGGTCGGAGATGTCCTCTATAAACGTGCTCACGCCCGGCCATTACTCAAATGCCTTAGCAGTGAAGATGCAGATTATGTGCTTCGAGAGGTCCATATGGGGGTCTGCAGTAATCATTCAGGAGGTAGAGCCACCGCCCGGAAAGCTCTTTGGCCGGGTACTATTGGCCAACTTTACAGAAAGATGACGACCGGTTGGCCGCAACATGCATATCTTGTCAGAAACATCAGTGCCTGCCACACCGGCCAACCGAAGTAATGAAGACATCGGCAGTCTCTTGCCCGTTCGACCAATGGGGCATGGATATCGTAGGTCCGTTCCCAACCGCCCCCGCTCAGAAGAAGTTCTTATTGGTCGCGGTGGATTACTTCTCTAAAATGGGTGGAAGCAGAGGCGCTAGCTAGAATCACCGAGCAGGACGGTGATTAAGTTCCTTTGGCAAAATATTCTATGCAGATACGGGATCCCCACAAGTTGGTGTCTGACAACGGTCGGCAGTTTCAAGGAAAGAAAATCAAAGAATGGTGTCGACTTACGGTATCCATCAGGCTTTTACATCCGTGGCGTATCCACAAAGCAACGGCCAAGCAGAAGTCACCAAACCGGAAATCTTGAGAGGGCTCAAAACCAAACTGGATCATGCAGGAACCAACTGGGTAGAACAGCTGCCCGGGGTCCTTTGGGCGAACAGAACCACACCCAGAGAAGCTACCGGGCAAACGCCTTTCCACCTCGTCTATGCAGCGAGGCGGTGGTGCCGGTCGAGGTCGGCTGTGAATCCGACAGGCGGTTAAGCTATGATGAAGGGAATGATGAAAGAAGACGCCTAGAGCTTGACCTCATAGAGGAAGTCCGGGAAAAAGCAGCCGCCCGGATGTTCACGTACCGTCAGCGCATGAAACAAAGGTACGACCAGAAGGTGTTGCCGCGCTCGTTTCACGCCGGGGACCTTGTCTGGAAACGAATAAAGCCGGTCGGTGATGTTAACAAATTACAACCACAGTGGGGCGGACCCTTCAAAATAGTCAGAAATTGCATTCAGGCGCCTACTACTTGGAGGACGAACATGGAAAGAGGCTGAACCGACCGTGGAGTGCCCTACACTTGAAAATGTACAGAGAGCCCTAGAGTGATGCAAGCTTGTAAACGCCGCATTTTAGCTATAACGAAAGGCTCACCCGACCGAAAATTCCCGGTCGGCCATGTAAGGCAAAGCCATACCTGGACGGGACGCTGGCTGACGCGTCATACCCTCCAGAAGCCTGAGTCGGCGACTGACTCTTCGCGTCAGCCCACTCGGAAGCCTGGACTGGTTCCCGGTCGGAAGCGTGGCGTCCCACGTGAAAGATTGGCCCATCCGGAAGCCTAAAGGCGGTTCCCGACCGGAAGCGTGGCGACCCACGCCGAAGGCTGGTCCCCTTTGGAAGCCTGAGTCGGCGACTGACTCTTCGCGTCAGCCCACTCGGAAGCCTGGACTGGTTCCCGGTCGGAAGCGTGGCGTCCCACGTGAAAGATTGGCCCATCCGGAAGCCTAAAGGCGGTTCCCGACCGGAAGCGTGGCGACCCACGCAGAAGGTTGGTCCCCTTTGGAAGCCTGAGTCGGCGACTGACTCTTCGCGTCAGCCCACTCGGAAGCCTGGACTGGTTCCCGGTCGGAAGCGTGGCGTCCCACGTGAAAGATTGGCCCATCCGGAAGCCTAAAGGCGGTTCCCGACCGGAAGCGTGGCGACCCACGCAGAAGGTTGGTCCCCTTTGGAAGCCTGAGTCGGCGACTGACTCTTCGCGTCAGCCCACTCGGAAGCCTGGACTGGTTCCCGGTCGGAAGCGTGGCGTCCCACGTGAAAGATTGGCCCATCCGGAAGCCTAAAGGCGGTTCCCGACCGGAAGCGTGGCGACCCACGCAGAAGGTTGGTCCCCTTTGGAAGCCTGAGTCGGCGACTGACTCTTCGCGTCAGCCCACTCGGAAGCCTGGACTGGTTCCCGGTCGGAAGCGTGGCGTCCCACGTGAAAGATTGGCCCATCCGGAAGCCTAAAGGCGGTTCCCGACCGGAAGCGTGGCGACCCACGCAGAAGGTTGGTCCCCTTTGGAAGCCTGAGTCGGCGACTGACTCTTCGCGTCAGCCCACTCGGAAGCCTGGACTGGTTCCCGGTCGGAAGCGTGGCGTCCCACGTGAAAGATTGGCCCATCCGGAAGCCTAAAGGCGGTTCCCGACCGGAAGCGTGGCGACCCACGCAGAAGGTTGGTCCCCTTTGGAAGCCTGAGTCGGCGACTGACTCTTCGCGTCAGCCCACTCGGAAGCCTGGACTGGTTCCCGGTCGGAAGCGTGGCGTCCCACGTGAAAGATTGGCCCATCCGGAAGCCTAAAGGCGGTTCCCGACCGGAAGCGTGGCGACCCACGCAGAATGGTCCCCTTTGGAAGCCTGAGTCGGCGACTGACTCTTCGCGTCAGCCCACTCGGAAGCCTGGACTGGTTCCCGGTCGGAAGCGTGGCGTCCCACGTGAAAGATTGG
>JAGFNQ010002823.1:0-29507 GCA_024364735.1 Boesenbergia rotunda
AAAAATTGCATTTTTAACTTTCTAACGGGAAAAACTTGCGAAAAAACCGCCTCTTACCACAGGTGAGCAGTACTTACCATGATATCTTGGACTTACGACCGAAATTGGCGTTGGGTGTTCCGGAGAAACTCGGAGTCTCGGAGATTTCTTCGCGCCTACGCGTTCTCCTCGTCGAGACGAACGCAACGTTCCGCTCTTCTTGATCCCCCCTTGGCCGGCGCCCCTTGGAAGAGGAGAGAAAGGGTTTGGTGCTTGGTGGTGGCGTGCGCACAAGAGAGGGGAAGAGAATTTTCGTGCGTCGTCGCGCGGCTAGGGTGAGGAAGAGACAAAACCAAAATCCAATTTCCTCTCTTAACTTATCTATTTATACTATCTTTATGGGAAAAAACGTAACTACTTTATAAATATATTTCTCTCCACCTTTTGTTGTGCTTGATACCCTAGCCCAGCCGGTCACGCGCGCGCCTGCTCTCCCGGTGGTCGCGAGTTCGAACCCCTTGCTGCCCTTTAAAGTTTTTCCTTTTTTTAAAATACTAAACGGACTCAGAAAAATCCATAAAAATATTCTAAAAATATTCTAAAAATATCTAGAATATTTCTAAGGTATTTTTAACTAATTTCAAGGACGTTAAGGACTCGAGATGGAAATTTTGGGGTGTTACAATCCCCCATACCTTATAAAAAGTTCATCCTCGAACTTAGAATAACTCTGGATATCTTTCTCTCATGCTGTCCTCACGTTCCCAAGTAGCCTCCTCATGCTGTTGATTCTGCCAGATGACCTTCACTAGTGGCACTTCTTTGTTTCTTAATCTTTTAACTGCTTTGTCCACTATCTGTGTCGGTCTGCTCTCATAGCTATGATCTTCTTGGATCTGTACTGACTGAGGCTGAATCACTTGATTGGGATCGTGAATACACTTCTTTAGCATAGAGACATGAAATGTACTGTGGATAGCTGACATATCCTCTGGTAAGTCCAGCTCATAGGCTACCTTCCCAACTCTCTTTATAATCTTGTAGGGTCCTATGTAGCGAGGACTCAGCTTGCCCTTTTTGCCAAATCTCATCACTCCCTTCATAGGAGCGACCTTGAGAAATACTGAATCTCCAACTTGGAATTCAAGTGGCCTACGGCGTGTGTCAGCAAACTTTTCTGTCTACTCTGGGCAGTCTCAATCCTCTGGCGGATTATCTGGATAGCCTGAGTGGTCTCATCTATAAGCTCAGTCTGGCTGCCTAGTCCTGACTCCATCTCTTTCTTCTCACCAGCTTCTTGCCAACAAATGGGTGATCTGCATTTTCTGCCATACAATGCCTCATAAGGCGTCATTTTGATAGTGGCCTGATAGCTATTGTTGTAGGCAAATTCAGCTAAACACAGGTACTTGCACCAACTGCCTTTAAAATCTAGTGCACAGGCCCTGAGCATATCTTCTAAAATCTGATTTACTCTCTCTGTTTGTCCATCTGTCTGGGGATGGAAAGCTGTGCTGAACTGAAGTCTGGTGCCTAGGGCATCCTGAACACACCTCCAAAAATGGGAGATGAACCGCCCATCTCTGTCAGAAACGATCGACTTCAGAACTGCGTGAAGCTTGATCACTTCTTTCACATATAACTGCGCCAAATGCTCTACTGAGTGCGATAACTTGATGGCTAGGAAGTGGGCAGACTTGGTCAATCTGTCCACTATCACCCATATTGCATCGTGTCCATGGGTGGTCCTTGGGAGACCTGTGATAAAATCCATGGATATCTCTTCCCACTTCCACTCTGGAATGGGAAGAGGCTGCAGAACTCCTCCTGGTCTCTGGTGTTCTACTTTGACTCTCTGGCAGGTCAAGCAGGTACTGATATATCTGGCCACGTCTCGCTTGAGTCCAGACCACCAGAACCTTTTCTTTAAATCTTGGTACATCTTGGTAGAACCGGGATGCATAGAGTACGGGGTACTGTGGGCTTCTTCTAAAATATTCTTTCTTAGTTTCTCATCATTGGGGACGCAAAGGCGGTCTCCAAAATAGAGGATGCCACTATCTGATACTCGAAACTCTGAATTTTCTGCCTCTTGGATCCCCTGCTTGATCTTCTGGATTTCTGGGTCTTGATCTTGCTTTTCTTGTATATCTATAAGCAGGGTTGACTCTAGGGTCAATGCAGAAAGTTGTCCAATTATTACCTCGACTCCAAAATCCTTTATTTCTTTCTGAAGTGGTAGAGACAGTGATGATAGGGACATCAATGCTGCACAGGATTTTCTGCTCAGTGCATCTGCCACTTTATTAGCTTTACCTGGGTGGTAGAGGATTTCACAGTCATAATCTTTGACCAACTCTAGCCACCTGCGCTGCCTCATATTTAGATCCTTCTGAGTGAAGAAGTACTTCAAACTCTGATGGTCTGTGAAGATTCTGCACTGCACTCCATACAGGTAGTGTCTCCAGAGCTTCAGTGCAAAAACCACAGCTGCTAGCTCAAGGTCATGAGTGGGGTAATTCTTCTCATAGTCCTTGAGCTGTCTGGAGGCATATGCTATTACTTTACCGTCTTGCATGAGGACAGCTCCAAGGCCCATCTTGGATGCATCACTGTAGATGTCAAAGGACTTGTCACTCTCTGGAACAGTCAGGATGGGAGCACTGGTCAGTCTCTTCTTCAGCTCTAGAAAACTGTGCTCGTATTTATCTGGCCATTCAAACTTCTTGTTCTTTCTGGTCAAGGCTGTGAGTGGAGAGGCTATTCTGGAAAAATCCTCCACAAATTTTCTGTAATATCCTGCCAGGCCTAAGAAGCTTCTGATTTCACTGGCATTCTTGGGTCTACACCAGTTGCTGATTGCTTCTATCTTGGCTGGATCAACTTGAATGCCTTCTTTGGATACAATGTGACCTAGGAAGGTCACCTGATCTAGCCAAAACTCACACTTTGAGAATTTTGCATAGAGCTTCTCCTGCTGAAGGATCTGCAGCACTATCCTCAAGTGTGTAGCATGGTCCTCTGGAGTCTGTGAATATATGAGAATATCATCAATAAATACAATGACGAATTTATCGAGATACTCCCTGAAGATGTGGTTCATCAGCTCCATGAAGACTGCTGGAGCATTGGTTACTCCAAAAGGCATCACTACAAATTTGTAGTGGCCGTATCTTGTCCTGAAGGCTGTCCTGGGGATGTCACTTTCCTTAACCTTTAGCTGATGATACCCAGAACGTAAGTCTATCTTGGAGAACACTGTGGCACCTCTCAACTGATCGAATAGGTCATCAATTCTGGGAAGAGGGTACTTGTTCTTGATAGTTACCTTGTTTAAAGCTCTGTAGTTTATGCACAGACGCATAGACCCGTCCTTCTTCTTGACGAAAAGTACAGGAGCTCCCCAGGGTGAATGACTCGGGCGGATGAAGCCCTTGTCTAGTAGCTCCTGGAGTTGCTCTTGTAATTCTTTCAGCTCTGCAGGAGACATACGATATGGGGCTTTTGAGACCGGACCGGTACCTGGCACCAGCTCAATCTCAAATTCCACCTCCCTATTGGGCGGTAGTCCAGGTAGTTCTTCTGGGAACACTTCTGGATATTCGCAGACTACCCGTATATCCTCCTGCTTGAGTTCTTTCTTTGCTTCTGAGTCCACTATGTGTGCAAGAAAACCAACACACCTTTGCTCTAGCATCTGGTGGGCTGCCAAAGCTGAGAGGAATTTCTGAGTCTTCCTCTTTGGGGCTCCTTGAAACTCGAATGGTGGTTCTCCTTCTGGGCTGAAAACCACCTTCCTTCTACGGCAGTCCACTGAAGCGCTGTACTTACTGAGGAAATCCATGCCCAGTATGATGTCAAAGTCTTGCATCGCAAGGACTATCAAATCGACATATAGCTCTCGGTCTGAAATCTTGATTGGCACAGCCCAGAGCCGCTGGGTGGATTCCATGATTTCCCCTGAAGGGAGAGTTGTCAGGAATCTAGACTCCCAACTCTCTGCAGGCACCCGTAACTTACTAGCAAAAGGTACTGATACGAAAGAATGGGTCGCCCCAGTGTCAAACAGTGTAGTAGCTAAATGTTGAAAAATAACTATTTGACCTGTTACGACCGTGGAGGCGCTGGCAGCTTCTTCCTTCGTGAGGGTAAAGGCTCTGGCATTGGTTGGAACTGGTGCTGCTTCCAACCCTCCCTGACTGATCTGAGGTCCCTCCAGTATAGTAGGCATGTACTGTAACTGAGGCTTGCCTCCATACTATACGGACTGCTGAGGAAGTACCTTAAACTTGTTTGGGCAGTCTTTGGATCTGTGTCCCTCTTGTCCACATGAGTAGCATCCAGTAACACCCAAAAGGCATGCTCCTGGATGGGTCCTCCCACACATAGGACAAGGTGGATACCTAGCTTGCTTGTTCTCTGGGTTCCCTTTTTGGTTGCCAGGCCACTGCTTCCTTTTGTGGTTCTTGTTCTTCCAGTTCTGGTTATTTGGCTGAGGCTTCTGGCCTCCTGTTGTCTTGTTCTCAATTAGGACTGGCTTCTCCTGTGTTTGCTGTGCCTTGATGCTATTCAGATAGTGCTCTGAGATTAGAGCACTACTACATCTCTAGGTATAAACTTGTCTTCTTACTTAGTAACCTAATATCCATTCTAGGGATTAAACATGATTCCGTGATACTAAGGTATTAAACATGCTTCCTTGTTCTATGCACATATGAGTAGGTACTTAAGCATTTCTCTATACTGCAATTAGATAAAGGAGCAATAGAAAACTGAAACTTAAAATATTCTTACTTGAAGACGGCAAGGTTGATGCTGATGTGTGTGTGATGCTGGAGAATGGGAACTGCTCTGATACCACCTGTAGCGACCCGCCTTCTCTACCTTAGACGGATCGTTACTTTATCTACTTCTTGACTCTAATGCACGACTAAAAATGCGGAACTTCTTTTTTTTTCTTTTTAATCTATCTAGGAGTGATGATATTCTAACTTTAATAGTCATGCGTGATACAATGGAAACTTCCTTGCTCTAAAACTTCTCTGCAATGGTACCAGTCGACTGCTACCTAACCAGTCGACTGGGATTGGCCACAGAAAGTTTCTGGGCGCGGCACCAGTCGACTGGCCTCTTGGCAGTCGACTGATGCATCGAACAGAAGCTGCCGTTCGATAGGGCAGTCGACTGATACTGAACCAGTCGACTGGCACGCCTGGAAAACTGAATTTCAGATTCGAAACCTTGTTCCAAAAGTCCACCAAACATATAGTTTCAAGTCATACAAAGACACAACACCATTTCTATACTCTATACTAGTTTCCTAAACATTTTAGCCAATCAAAACAACTTCATAAACTCGAAATTAGGACTTTTGCGAAAGGAATTAAGTTATGAAAATCTATAGGAACTTAAACTAGAGTTTTGTACCAAACTTAACTCCTATGCGTTCATAACACCAAATACATGTTCTATAACATTACTAAAGCATTATGGAATGTGAATGCAACTTTTCTAAGCATATTTGAAGCAATAAAACTTGATTCAAAGGGAAATTAACAATAACTTGGCACATGCATCAATAGCTCCAACAAAGTATCAATATTCAAAACTACTCACACTTCTACTCATCCAATGCAATCATAAGGATATGTATGCTAAATGAAATGACATGGAATCTTTACTTGTGGTTTTAAGATATGCAAAATATCTAAAACGCAATTACTTGGATAAATTCTATATAATCTAACTTAAACTAAGACTCTATAACCAAATGGATTTTGAGTCTTTTATTCCTCTTATCCCAAGGACCTCTCTAAGGTCAGCCACCACACACACGTCACTCAGCATCGCCTCGTCGCCTTCCTTCAGAATTGCTTGCCTTTGCCTTTATCTGCAGTAAGAGAAAATGCAACTAGTAAGCATAAAGCTTAGTAAGTACTATCTAGCCCACAAAATCTCGAGATGTGCAAACATGCTTTTTCAAACAATGGAAAATCACATGGGATACTTTTCTGCTTAAAAGAAACACTAAAAACATGTATAACTCAAAAACATGCATACTAAAGCACTAATAAGTCTTAACTTACTCGTTCTTGGCTTAACTTGAAACTTTAGCAATTCTTTAACTTTAAATCTTTCTTTAACTTTTTGAAAACTTTCTTAAACTTTAGAAAACTTTGCTAAAGCATATACTTGAAAATAATAACTCACTTGGATCCACTTAAGACGTAAGTACCATCTTATGCGCGTTCCCTAAAAGGTTGGGGTAGCGAGCCACCAATCCTAATAGAGCAGACCTTGGTCTACCAGGGCCAAGACCTTGGAATTGGACCCTGGATTTCTTTAACGACGCCCTTGGACGCCGGGTACTGGCCTTAGAAAATAAAATACTTACTTTTCTTCTTATCTTGAATGCCTTGGCATTTTAACGAGCACCTTGTGTGCTCAAATCCCTAAGTCTTGACTTTTGGGGATTTCTTAAGGCCTTGGCCTTTTCTTTTCTTATCTTTATCTTCTTCTCTTTTCTTATAGCTTTCTTGGACCCTAAACTCATATAGGGTATTCAATTAAACTTATACATAAGCATACAACAACTAATCTCACGTGCAAAATTATAAACTAAAGTAAAAATTACATTTTTAACTTTCTAACGGGAAAAACTTGCGAAAAAACCGCCTCTTACCACAGGTGAGCAGTACTTACCATGATATCTTGGACTTATGACCGAAATTGGCGTTGGGTGTTCCGGAGAAACTCGGAGTCTCGGAGATTTCTTCGCGCCTACGCGTTCTCCTCGTCGAGACGAATGCAACGTTCCGCTCTTCTTGATCCCCCCGTGGCCGGCGCCCCTTGGAAGAGGAGAGAAAGGGTTTGGTGCTTGGTGGTGGCGTGCGCACAAGAGAGGGGAAGAGAATTTTCGTGCGTCGTCGCGCGGCTAGGGTGAGGAAGAGACAAAACCAAAATCCAATTTCCTCTCTTAACTTATCTATTTATACTATCTTTATGGGAAAAAACGTAACTACTCTATAAATATATTTCTCTCCACCTTTTGTTGTGCTTGATACCCTAGCCCAGCCGGTCACGCGCGCGCCTGCTCTCCTGGTGGTCGCGAGTTCGAACCCCCTGCTGCCCTTTAAAGTTTTTCCTTTTTTTAAAATACTAAACGGACTCAGAAAAATCCATAAAAATATTCTTAAAATATCTAGAATATTTCTAAGGTATTTTTAACTAATTTCAAGGACGTTAAGGACTCGAGATGGAAATTTTGGGGCGTTACACTAAATACAACTTACATAGTAATCAAGTTAAGTGTCAAGTTTAGAAAATCTAACTTGAACAGAACACTTAACGTGACTAACCCTAGTGAAAACTACTGTTTATAACAGTTAGTAAGTAGCTAATTGGGTTATACAGGACCCTAAAAGAGATAATTGAAAGTGATTTGGTTTAGTTCATATCCTGAATTGATTTAGTACAGCAAATTATGCAATTTATTATTTTCTTTTATGCAATTTAATTATCCTTTTTCTGATATATTTCTTTGCTTTTGATATATGGCAAAGGGGGAGAGATAGGAAAGGAGAGAGTATAACATTTTCTCTAAATCAAAAATCAAACTCTATCCTTTATTCAAAAAGTACTTAATTCATTTTCAAAAACATTCTAAGCACTTTAAACTCAAGTTTTCAAAAACATTCTAAGTACTTTAAACTCAAGTCTTCAAAAACCTTCTAAGTACTTAAAACTGAAGTTTTTGAAATTTTACTAAGTACTTAAAATTGAAGTTTTTGAAATTTTACTAAGTACTTAAAACTGAAGTTTTTGAAATTTTACTAAGTACTTAAAAATGTAAGTTTTCAAAATTTCACTAAGTACTTAAAACTTAAGTTTTCAAAATTTTCCTAACTTAAGCCGTCTAAGTAGTTTTCCTATAAATATAAACTTTCCAAAGTGCACAACGAAAATTATTTTGGAAAATATCTTTAAAGGATCTGCTGAAAATTATTCTAAGTAAATCCAACTTTAGTCAAAAACCCCCAAAAACTTTTGAAAAATCTAGGGAGAGATTCCTTCCACGGGGAGGAAACAAAACTTCATTTTCTTTGATTAACATAACTTTTTGAACGAGGGTTGCCATAAATCAAAAAGGGGGAGATTGTTGGTGCAGAAAGCACCCAAGTCGAACCTGTGTTTTGATAATGGCAAAAGGATTCAAAAGTTAAGGTATAATGTTTATCTAACATGTTACTCGAGTGTGCAGGAAGAGTCCAAGCGAAGGACTGCTAGGCACCTGGCGAAGGAATGCCAGGATACAAAGCCCTAGCAAAGGACTGCTAGGCACCTGGCGAAGGAATGCTAGGATACAAAGCCCTAGCGAAGGACTGTTAGGCACCTGGCGAAGGAATGCCAGGATATAAAGACCTAGCGAAGGACTGCTAGGCACCAGGCGAAGGACAGCTTGGTACTGAAGACCTAGCGAAGGACTGCTAGGCACCAGGCAAAGGATAGCTTGGTACTGAAGACCTGGCGAAGGACAGCTAGGCACCTGGCGATGGACTGCTGGGCAAAAGTCCAACCGGAGGAGCCGGTTGGCATCAGGTAAATCACCCGAGAGGAGTAGGAGAGGGTGCGTTCCCCGTCGAGGGAACAGTAGGCGTCGGTTCGACCTAGGGCTCCATTTGGGAGACCCAAAGTCAAAACCAAGACAGCTAAGGCTGTATAAAACTAACATACTATTGCTTTATGTTGTTTTGGACTAACCCTGGATGCAGGACCGAAGGAACGAGTGTCTGCAGCTCAGAGAGCCTCAAAGGAGTGAGGCAGTAGCTGAGTAGGGCGCCCGGAGTATCCCGGGCACCCCCAAAGTGAATACAAAACAGATGAAGCAAAAGAAGTGCTTCGACAGCTCATGGGTGGGGCGCCCCCGTGCTCCCGGGCGCCCCCCCCCCCCCATGCTCCCGGGCGCCCCCAGTTCAAGCTATCGAAGTAGAAGCCAGCGAAGCCAACGGAAAAGAGTTGACCCGGTCAACCCGGGCGCCCCCAGCATCCTGGGCGCCCCGTCAAAGCCTGATCCCGAGTATGAAGGGATCACAGCTGACCGAGAGGAACTCGGATCAGCTGACACGTGGGGGGCCGCCCCCGATGTTCCGTGCACCCCCAGGGGCTATAAAAAGGCCCTCGACCCCAAGGCTTCGCACAATCAATTCTTCCAACGCATTCACGCTCTTCTGCTCCCGCGCTCTGCTCCGGAAACCTCCCGACTCAAGATACAAGTGCCGACAATGTCCCTCTGCTCCGAAAATATAATCTACACCGGACGTCGGTAACGAAGAGCTACTTTAAGTTTACTGTACCATTTCTTTGAATACATTTTATAAACTGGTTTTGCGCACATATAGAATTGCCCATAGTAAACGGTCAACGACCATGGGCCTTGGAGTAGGAGCCGACCGCGACTCCGAACCAAGTAAAACTTCTTGCGTCTTTGTGTTGTGATTTAATTTTCCACTGCGTATGCTCTTATTTTTAATCCAAAAACGATTAACGATATTCACCCCCCCCTCTATCGTTTCTTCGATCCAACATTTACTCTCATGTTTTACAAAACATGTCCCTCAGAATATTAACTGCCAGATCAAATCTCATTTTCCTCATGTCTCCTTATTTGAAATCCATCTTCTCATCATATAGGAGGCATCGAACGTATTGCATTACAAAAAAGGTACAGTCCACACTGAAAATAACAATAGAGTATTTTTTAGTTCAATATATGGGTATATAAAATACTTTCATATTTTTAAACACATCCCCATTTACTTACCTATGTTTTTGTTGGGGACATTTTTGACTGACAGAGGGTCAATTGTCCAAGGGATGATGAGTTTGTAGATATAGATGAATAGTCATAAGTTTCTCGCGACTATATTATTTATGTCCTTTTACCTGTAAAATATATCATGATTTTAATAAACACCATGAATGATGTTTTAGACAAACTGATTAACATATATATGAATAAAGGTTGCTCACCGCTGAGTTAAAATCATTCTTATATTTACGGCCACTAGCAAGAGAATTTAAATAATTGAAAGTCATAGCTTCTGTATCCACTGCCAACAAGTGAAAGTGTGTATTATCAATGCACAAAGGTATTAAAATATATCTAAACCTTTGTTCTATCATATCAGTCTTCATCACTTGTTGTAGGGAAAACTTTCTTAACGATCTTATTGATGCCTAAAAAATGCATACAGAAAAATTATTAATAGCCAAATCATAATATTAGATCTTCTACAATCTATCTTGTGAATTCATTTACATCACTTACTGTGAAGAAGGTTGAACAATATATTGACTTGTTGTATGACCTACCACATGCGGATGCTCCCCTAAATAGAATTTTACAAAAGGCAGCAATTACCTCGCCTTTTGTAAAAACCTCTCCATTGAGGATTTGTAAGAATGAATACAAATTCAAAGCAAAGGGTGCATCCTCCCAAATAAATTCAGATGCCAACCTGCCAAGTAAATTGATAAGATTATATATTAATGAACAAGATATATTACTAAACTATGTTTCGTAACTTACTTTAGGTTCTCCAATTTATTTATCAGGTAGGCCACTTCTTTATCTTGATTTTTCTTCTTTGAATTCATAAAATGCTTCTTCACAAAATAATTGATACATTTTCAAACAACTGATTAATGATCAAATTCAATAAAAATGAGGGATTTTATATGAAAGTAAATCACATACATCAATGCCTTGTTGCCTCATTTTGTATAGTTCGGAGGTCCTTCTTGTTTCCTCCTCTGTGTCTTCTTCAAACATGACTTCCATTACAGTTATCGTTTCTCTTACTTCATCCATATCCTCCTCACTAATTTTCCTTTTTCCCTTGTCCATGACATTTGATATTTGTTTCTTGCTCCGCTTCCCCTTTGGTAATGTTGGTGCCATACTAGACTATCAATTGGAGTATCCCTGTAATCATACCGACTACGGTCACGTCCTCTCCTTGTTCAACAATATACTGGATCAGAAAGAGGATCGACTACAGGATAGCTTTCTTCATCCCTCATGCCCTTTATTTCAATTATTGAAAGTAATTCCTTAACCCTTTCATTCAAACAAATATTCTCCTCTGTTAGCTCCTTGATTTGCTTGTCTTTAAGAATGCATTCACCACATAGCCTTACATCTTCTGTGTCATCTCCTTGTGATGTCTCCATTGGCCGTGGAATGTCATCACCGATATCAAGGTTCTCAAACAAATTGTTCTCATGTAGGTTAGGAATTATTTCTACAATGACCTGTCAATTAACATGTACACATATGTTACTGCTTCTATATCAAACTAACATAGATCACAGTTTAGAATAATTACCTCTTCCGATGACAGTCGGTTGACAAGGACCCTCACCCGACTAATATGGGAAGGAATATTCCTCCACTTATTTATTTGGGGTCCTTCAACATTGTATGGTTTTTGAATTGGTACATGCTCCAAAAACCAAGCCTACACCAAGTTTTCCAGCCAAATACATTAATGACAGTAAAATATTATAAAATTTAACAAGAAAATTCTACTCACTGCCAAAAGCCCAGCAAACCCCTTTAGGTAAGGGAGGTAAGTGCTGGTCTGGTATCCCTGAGTTGATGAAAATAAGTCCCCAATCTTAGGTAATTATGGAGACAAAATTTGATGCATAGCTTCCACCCAGTTGAATCTAGCAAGATTCTCTTAATCATCTACTATATCTACAAGACCTAGAGGGACTTTATATGTAATAGACGAAAATAAAACACAAACAAATATATACAAAATATAGAATTTACAGACTAATAAAACATCATCCTCTTATTCAACAATTTTTGAATAATATTTAAGTAACTCCTCAATTCCTGTTCTGGTAGGTTTTTCTTTTGAGAAGTAAGTAAGATAGAGATCACCCGATGCTTTAGTTGAATTAATAGGGACCGAAACACCACGGTCCACTATACCCAGTAACAAAGCAACATCTCGTCTGGTGAACGCAACTGGTACACCTGAAACATTTCAAATATTTAGTTATCATCAAGAATATGTAGGACCGGTGCCGTCGATAGAGGGGGGGTGAATATCGACCGTAAATCTTTCTTGCAGAAATTGTAAACTTTTCGAATCTTCATTCTAGACTGAGAGTGTTAGTGCAGCGGAAAATAAACAAAAAGAATAAAAGCAATACAACGAATATGCGGGATTTATTTACTTGATTCCCGACCCCCCAGGGTTAGTACGACCAAGGCCTATGTACTCGGCGTGAGTCCTCTATTGGTCTCCTTTCCAAAATTTCCAGAGGCGGAGAAAACCCATCTTGTAGTTGATAATTACAAGCATAAATATAGAAAATTAAATGCAGAATAATAAAAAGCAAACCGAACAGAACAAGGTTTGAAGCTCAACCGATCTGGACCTCCGAAGTGCCGCGCACTTCCTCCTGGAGCCTCCTAGTCGTAGAGCCTCATCATTAACGCTTTTTCGTCGGTCAGAATGCTCAAAATCATTCTTGAAAGTCGTGTCTAAAGCTGAGGGGTCGAGGCCCCTTTTATAGTCTTCATACGGGCACTTGATAGGTTGGGGGCGCCTGACACGTGACCTCCGATCTGCAAATCCTTATCCGCGGGCTCGGTCAGCGCTTATCCTCCCCACTTGGTCACCTGAGCTGTTGGGGGCGCCCGTGACCTCACAGGCGCCTGATCCGCCTTGGTCCAGTGGCTTCGCAGCTATGTTTTTGGTTTTGCCTTCACTCTTTGGCACCCGTATCCTTACGGACACCTGAGCCCCTTCGGGCGCCTGAGCCCCTTCGGGCGCCTGAGCCCCTTCGGGCGCCTGTCTCCATTCGGGCGCCTAGGCCCAGTGAAGCGCCTTCACTTGAAGATGATCAGTCCTTCGACCTTGCAACTTAGGTTAGTCCCAAAAACATAATAAGAAATAATTACAGCCGTAGCTGTCTTGGTTCTGACTTCGGGTCTCCACGAAACCCTAGGTCGAACCAACGCAAGTTCTCACCCCCGAGAACGTGCCTTTCACCTACTCCATTCAGGAGATGGTTGCCACCCAGTCCTTCGGGCGGACTTTTGCTTAGCCTCCGATACTCTCGGATCTCGAGATGTCCGAACCCTGACCCGTCTCTACTTCTGTCCTTAGTCATCACTCAGTTAAGTTGCTCAATCCCTCGAGCCAAGACTTCGTGCCCAAACCCTAAGTCCAGGACTTCGGTGCCCAACCCTCGGCCAGGTCTTCGTGCCCAATTCCTCGAACCATGTCTTCGGTGCTCAACCCTCGGCCAGGTCTTCTTGCCCAATCCTCGCCCAGGACTTAGTGCCCACCATCCGAGCAGGTCTTCGGTGCCCAGCCTTTTGCCAGGACTTAGTGCCCAATCCATGATCAAGACTTAGTGCCTAGATTTACTAGGACTTTGGTCCATTTTGTTACTCCTCTCTTAACTCCCATTCCCTTGTTCAATGTATCACTGACTTAAGTATATTGTCAAACATTAAAACACTTAGAGGAGGACATCCCTGATGCAACTTGCACCAACAGAATATACCCTTCAAATGATTTCACTTTGGGCCTAAAATGATTTCATTTCAGGCCTAACGTGGGCCTGAAGTGATTTCACTTCAGGTCCAACGTGGGCCTGAAATGAAATCATTGCTGGCCCAACGTGGGCCTGAAATGAAATCATTTCAGGCTCACGTTGGGCCTGAAGTGAAATCACATCAGGCCTACCGAGGGCCTAAAGTGAAATCACTTCAGGCCCTCGGTAGGCCTGAAATGAAATGAGTCAAATGTATCAAAATTAAATTATTTCAGGTCATCTTTATCCCTCTTTTATCTTACTATAGATATTTTTTACAATTCATAACTAAAACTATTACCTAAGAATTTAAAAACATGCGAGGTTGAATCACAACTTTCGAATATATTCACTAAAATTCCATGGATATGCTGCAATTCTTGTATGTCCAAGAAAATACTGAAGGGCGACTCTTTGAGCTTCGCAATGTGACGATCATTTAAAATTTGAAATGATTCAAAAAAATATTTAAAGTGCCCTAAAATACTGCACCAATGTAATTTTTTTCCAAAGTCATCTGAAGCCTACAATTTTTTTACATTACAAATTAATTCAGCAAAAATAAGTTTGAACATGTGAACAAACTCTGCTATTTTGACCTAAGACTATCGCTAACATACTTTACTGGATAATGCCAAGTAAGAAGACGTTGAACCAGCCACAGACCTTTCTCCTGCCATTATCAAAAATATAAGCCTTCCACAAACCCTAACCCCTACTTTGGATACTGCCGAGAAATCTGGACTTCAACGTTAACACTTACAGCCGCCTCTGGGACACACACAAACACTTACGAGACTTCCCTAGGTTTTGGTTGGGAGGACAGATTCGGGGGGTGAGCTCACGATGATAGCACAATATTCGCTACCTTCGACAATACGATTAACGTTTTTGTGCTGATATATGAAAAATTCGACTCCAAGTCCATCCGAACCATAAAATAATATTTTACTCATAAAGTGGTTTGGAAGTCTCGATTTGTGAATCTAGAAATGCATCACTTGGCGGGAGGGTTATAATAGAAAATTCACTATATGGGATGCCCCCTTTGGTAAAAAATAAAGTATTGTACTGGTTTTGATAATTACCAAATCTTAGCTACGTCCTTTGGTAAAAAGTCATAGTAATAACTAGGTTAGGAAATAAAAAAAATTAAATCGTCCTAAAAATTATAATTAAAAATTCTAAAAATATATATAATCTAATTACCCCACGACTTAGGGAGTGTTTGGGAGAGCTTCTACTAGCTGCATTTTGAATTCTAGCTACATAGTAGCACTTGTGAGTGTTTGTGAATACCAGATTTTGCTTTAACTTCTATAACTTTTAGCCAAAAGCTGGAAGCAAGAATTTGATATTTTTTTCTGCTTCTGCTTTTTTGCTTATGGTCTAGAATTAAAAGTAGACATTTATACCGTTAATAATTTATCATTTTACATAATTGTCACCATAGTTTTAAATAAAATTTTATATTTTCATATAATTTATATATTCATAATTTTTTTATAAATTTTTATAAATTTATATAAATTTGTCATTTTTTTATATTTTTATTTTTATTAATTATATATTTTTTAAACATATATATTATTAAAACAATTAATTTTGATATAATATTCAAAATATAATAATAAATATATAAAACATTATTGATGGTGTATCAAAATTATATTTAGATAATTAAAAATAATAATTTATATAGTTTAAGGATATTGTTGTCATTTAACTAAAAATTAAGCTTGGAAGCAATTTTTCACCAAACACTCAAACTTTACCTTGTATCAGCTTTTAGCTTCTATTTCCAAACACTCCATGCTTTAGCTTCTCACTGACTTCAAGATAACCTCTATAAGAATCACTTTTCAAGAAGTAAAAGTTCTCCCAAACACTCCCTTAAAACACTAGCTATGGGTCCTTTGCAATCATTTTTACATTGCTGGATATAGTAATCAGTAATTAGGCTATCATCCCTCCAATATTCCTGTACCTAATCCAAACAGAAAGTGTCACGTCTCATCATTGTTAATTATGAGAGCAAGATCAACAAATATGAATCATCCTAATTATATTAGATTTCCATATTATTTATCATTACGATCCGATATCTGTTTTCATTGGGTGCCTAATTAGTGTCAATTTTCGATAGAAACATGTTCTAAAAAAAATCTCCTTTTATCGTTTAATAAGTTCGACTATTAATTTAAATTGATGCCTAATTTATCTCCGGCCACCACATAAATTTCGCTTTGAATGCGATGGGAGAAATTGTCTGCGCAAATAGAGACGATCGAACACCACATTAATTAGTTTTCACAGAATCTCAAGCTACGTAATCCAAATCTATCCACCATGATCTCGCATGGCCGGCATACTAAACCCTTCCGTATCGACTGCAGGACCGCGCACATTCAGCAAGCAGCGGGGCGTCGGAAGGTCGAGGCAGATGTCGGTGCCACTGCCCTGGTGACTGCGCCGGCGGTCACCTTCTCACAGCGTGGGCACATGGTCAAGGACGACGCCAGCAGTGGCTGGCGCGTGTGCGGGGAGAGCACGGTGGGGAGATCCACTCGCATTGCACGCAGCTCCTCCACCTCCCGCTGCAGCCGCCGGTTCTCCTCCATGAGCGACCCGAAGCAGCGCTTCAGGTACTCGCACTCCATCTCCGTCTGCTTCAGCTTCGTCCTGCTCCATAATCCATTACATTAATTATTACAGCGACCAAATCGCACGACCTGATTGATTAATGAACAACTTTATTATTAATAAACAATTAAACACCCTGCTTTTTATATTTTCCATCCACAGGAGTCAGGACGACTAGGTCAGCGTCGATAGTAGACGGTTCAGTCTAAGGTACCATAATTTCGGAATACTATTATAGAATTTACTGTATTTTATCAAAAGACATACATTAAAATTCACATTTATCAAAAAAATTCTTATAATTTGTTCTTTATCAAAAAATGTATATAAAATCAACTCATTCCTCTTACCCCTCCCGTTAATAACTTTTTTTCGTAGTTCATTTTTTGAGATATCTAAATCACTTTTTCATAATTTGATTTTAAAATAATAAATTATAGTTCGGATGTAAATATTCTCATCTTTTATTATCCTATATATCTCTTCCTACCTTGTAACTCGATCTATCCCGAAGTTTTTACTTATTTTATTATGATTATGAAAAGAATAAGAAATAATTAAAATACTATCTTATAAATAATCATTAAGACCCTCTTTAACCTGAAATGAATTTATTTCAAGCACTCTTTGACATGAAATAGAGATATAAATAGAAAATATAAAATATCAATAAAATAAATATATATATATATATAATATAAAAAAAGAAATAGAATTCATAAAATTATATATATTATAAATATATAAAATCTGAATTAAAATAAAATTTATATGTGAATTAAGATAGATTAGATATAATCGAAAAAATTATTAAAAATTAATTGAATTTCATTTTAGGTCCCAAGAGAGCCTGAAATAAAATTATTTCAGGTCCTCTTTATTTCAGGCCCAAAGAGTGCCTAAAATATTTAGGACCGAAATATTTTTATTTTATGGGCTCTCTTTAGGAGTGAAAATGTAAAATATAAAATAATATAAACAAAATAAAAATAAGAAAATATATATAATATAATAATTTTGATATATCAGACCCTTTGTTAGTTATTTCATTATTTAAAGCTAGATTAGACACTAACTTCAGATATAAAAAATTTAAGAAAAATAAAGTAAAATAAATACCCTAAAATATAAAAAAAAAATAGGGATTTAAATAACTATATAATATGAATAAAGAATAAAGAAAAATAAGTAATATAAGTAAAAAATATATAAAATATGAATAAAGTATAAAATAATAAATTTAAAAGAGAGAAAGAAAAAGTAAATATATAAACTTATAAAAAAATATAGATATAAATGTAAAATATAGAATAAATAATAAAATTAAAGAAAGTGTAAAATTTAAATAAATAAATAGAATTTATAGATTAAAAATATAAAAAATAAATATAATAGAAATTAAAATAAAATATTAATGTGAAAAAATAACATAATTCAATTTACCTTTAAACAATCTTAGACGTATCATACTATTGAAGAATATCTATAAAGCCCCTTAATACACATTGGATAGCACAATATGAGTCTTTGCAACACCATAAACTCATTATATTTGAAATTGTTGCAATCAGACTTTTTAAGGTCTATCAGTGAGTTTTCGTCCAAACCTACTGATGAACCTACGAGATTTGGATTTCTCAATACTTGATGTCACTAGGTAGGGTTGAGATAGGAGAAGGTAATTATAATGCCAAAACATAGTCCTAACCACTAGCAATGATATTCTCGAGTCGTGCCACTTGATACGAAATAATACATTATATAAAGATTGTAGCATATTTCGACTATCTTTTTTTATCTCTCATCTTTATATCTTTATTTTTAATATCATTATATCTTATTATCCATCTTAATTTTTTTCATATTTATATTTTATTTTAATTTCTATTATATTTATTTCTTATATTTTTAATCTATAAACTCTATTGATTTATTTATATTTTATTTTTTCTTTATTTTTTATTCTTTGTGTATTTCTATATTTTATATTTATATCTTTATTTTTTTATCTCTTTATATATTTACTTTATCTTTCTCTCTTTTATATTAATTATTTTATATTTTATTCATAATATATATATTTTTTACTTATATTATTTATTTTAATTTATTCTTTATTCATATTATATTTTTATTTAAATCTCTATTTTTTATATTTTTTTGAATTTATTTTACTTTATCCTTTTTTTTAATTTTATATCTGAAGCTAGTGTATAACCTTACTTCAGATCTTGAAAAAACTAATAAAGAGTCTGATATATCAAAAAAATTATATTTTATATATCTTTTCTTATTTTTATTTTATTTATATTATTTTATATTTTACATTTTCACTCCTAAAAAGAACCCCCTAAAATAAAAATATTTCAGTCATAAATAGGGTTGGAAATAAAAATTTTTAGGCCCTCATTGGGTCTGAAATTAAAATTTTCAAAACCTCTTTGGGTCTGAAATAAAAATATTTCAGACTCAAAGAGGGTCTGAAATGAAATATTTTAGACCCTCTTTGGACCTAAAATGAAATCTCATTTCGTATGATTTGTATACTTTGGAATTTTGGAAAGAAGATAAACATTCATGATCTATATCTTTATTCTCTTGCTAGAATATGGTTTTCGATATTAACTCACCTCACCTTCATGCCATTTCAGATCTCGTTTGCAACAGTTAGCTGTCTGATTAAATGTTTAATTTATCATGCTTTTCTAGTTCTCTCTTAGTTCCACTATATGACACTGATTTTTATGTTATTTTTTAACATTGTTTTGCTGGTTTAGGACAAGATGAAATTATCAGTTTGTGGTAGATATTTCAGACTGATGTCCTTTTGAGATAGTTGGTTTACAGTGTCATCAAAGTCGATTTTCTTATTTGTTGTGATTTTTCTAGGTTGTCAATTGTTTGATTGGAGTGACAAAATAGAGGAGTCAGCACAGTTAATATTTGATAATTTAGACTAATTTAGAGTGACAAAATAGATGGAGGTGGAAAAACTCTCATGCGAAAAGCTTTAATATTTGACTGTCTTTTTACTTGAATAGTTAGTATGTATAATATTTTAGTTCGTTTGAGAAATTAAAATGTAATGCAACTTTGATTATAGAAAAATGCCCTGTGTTGGTTGTAGTAATAATTATTATAGTATCAGGGAGGGTCTAACTGATATTTGAAGTTCCTCCAATGTGGATTAAGTTGTTTCTAGACTCATCGACATGTAGTGACTAGATGGATTTACATTAAATGTTAAAATTTGCGATAGGTTAAAGAGATGCTCTAGATGCTATTTTGGTTGTTCAACAAAGCTACCACTTCGAGTTATCATTGGAATTTATTAGAAATCTGGACTGAGAAAACACAAATGTGATGCATCAAGAAATGTTCATATGATATTGAGAAACTATTGAAATGATATATTTACTTAGACATTATTTCCATATATGCACATCCAGGAACTACTGTTGTTCCGGATGGAATCGACGTCGATGGTCAGTTACCAGGGTTCAGCCCACGCGGGCGCTGATGCTAGAGGAAGAACTCACACCCTGCGAGATTAACACGAGCGTTAGGGGAACACGCCAGAGGATGTCCGACGGAGCCCACTCCGACGCTCAAGTCAGTGCCTCGATCTAGGAGATGAAAAGAAGGCAAAAAAGGTATACGTGAAGTAAAGAGAGTGTAACCCCCTTACCGAAGGGATTGGTGTAGCTTTTATACCTGCAGTGGCTAACTCACGAGTCTCCACGATCATTGCCACGCCCCCCCCCCAATTGTGGTTATAGGATAACCATTGCAACGGTCCACGCCATCATTAAGTTCGGACTGTTGCGATAATTATGGGTCATGATGACTCTGCGATAATGGGTGATCGTTATCCGCAGATCCGAAGAAAGGGGGATCGTTCCTTGAGGCCGAATGCTTCTTCGGCTCCGCTTCCCTGAGGTGATCTCGGAGAACAGTAGTGTCTTTAAGTATAAGTGGGAGATTGTTAGATGTGTATATTGAAAGACATGACTTTTATTATATGAACATCTTTTATGAAAAGAGAATCACACTACACTAGGTGCTCGTTTATAATAGTACATACATGAAGTCCCATTGCTTAGCATTGTAGATAACATGGTGTGTGGTGTCACACGGATGATCATGTTATCAGTGTCTTACTTAGCATAAATAGAGGCTCACAACCTAGATGGAATTGGACAACCCATTGGGATGGTTGTAGTGTAGTCAGGTGTGGTTGGTCTTGACCATAGGACTGCACTAGTGTGTTATGAGTACATTGAGCAGGACCGAAACCCAAGGTTATCCGATTTGTACTGACTAGATAATTGGATAGGACCTCAGTTGTTATTATGGAGGGTGATCCCTTAATCCCGAAATAATATTGGGCATATATTATTATTTATTATTTTTTTTGATTTATCAAAGGGCGAGATTTATTCTATTAGATCGACAGACCCGGTAAGTTGGGAAATAATATTAATAATATGATGTGCCGATGATTATTGACGGAAATCATGTCCTGGTGAGTCAGGATAATGATGCCTCCTTGATGAACTCAAAAGGTTCATCGTGCCAAACCCTGCAGGTGGATTTGATCCGGCACGCTGATAAGGTTGAGTGGCACTAATCAAGGATCCAAAAGTTAATTAATTTAAATTGTCAGTAATATAATTAATTAACGAGCATGCGCGATCTTAAACATGGGGGGATAGACGACTCATAATATGTGGAGCCCATATGAAAATATCAAGGTTGGTGAGGTGAGTTTAATTAGGATGCTTTAGTGGAATGGATCCTAATTAATGGATCGGGTTTGGATACATTAGCCGGCCAAGAACCAACTCCTCCTCTTGTCCCCTGCCTTATCCCTATAAATACCCTCTGAGATTAAGAAACCAAACAATTAATCAAACCCAAGAGCCAAGGAAAAAACCCTCTCTCTCTCCCTCTCTCTTTCTCTCTCGCCGCCGAATAGGGAGAAGGGTTCTCCGCTTCGGTTTTCTCTATTCCTCCTCCACCAAGCTTCGGCCAAGACTCAAGGAAGCAAGGTTGGAATCTCTTCTACCTTGCATGATGCTCGGGAAGGGTAGAGGAGGCGCCGGTGAGGAGGAGAAGGCGGCGCAAGGGCCACCTTGCGGCGGCGGCGCAAAAGGGAAGAAGAAGGAGATTGAGGGCTTTTGTGGCTGAGAAGAAGGTTGTTCCTTGTCTTATTCTTCTTCTTCATCTTCCTCTCGAGGTGCACTGCTGATCCGGAGGGCTTGGAGCCAACTCCGGTGGGTGGCGGCGCAAAGGGAGGGGAGGAGGTCCCGGCGGCGCAACCCCTAGGGTTTAGGGTTTTGCAGCCAGTTGGAGAAGGGGTTTGGTTGGAGCTTTTGGTGATCTCAGATTGTGGTATATCGTCTCCCACATGACGTCCGTGAAGGGAGGGACATAAGGTGGAAGACCGCGAGGTGATCGGATAGGTATAACCTTCCATACGCTCCTTTGTATTTCCTTATGTCATGTATGTGCTATGTTGATTTGTCTCGTCATTTTATGTGTTAGAATTTATTGTTTTACTTGAAAAATATATCTAATAAATTTTTAACTGGACCATCACCATAAACACAAAAGTCGGCAATTAACTCGTCACCTTTTCGGCGGTCGAACGGTTGAGCAAAGTGCAAGACCAATTTTGGTAATTGGCTAAGTTGCAATTTGGATCGTTCGATATGGCACGAGACGGTCGATGGGAAACGGCTCTCTATTTGGATTGAAGTTTTTAATTCGTAGGCATAAAGAGATCTCTCGGATTGACTAGGTATTTGCTAGGGAACCCCGCCAAGCTATACCCAACAATTGGTATCAGAGCGAGGTTTCCGGCTTTGTGTGTTTAGCATTGGTTATATTTGCAATTTTTCATACATTGTTATTTTTGATGAAGTGTGGATGTGTGTAGCCTAACTTTGTGTTGCATGCGCGAGTTTCCAACTTCATGGCCAAAATATTATTTGTGTGAATGTTTGTAATTTTTGTAATAATTTAATCCTCGGGGTTGACGAGGCTAGGTATTTAATTTTTGTAATTAAATACGGCACATGTTTAGCCGAGTTTTTTATTTTACAGTTGATCTAGATTCATGTATACTCCTTCGTGGAGTATAGGATCAATGATGTAAATAATTAACTCTTCATTTTGACACGGAGAACCCTCAAGGTAGCATGCGCAGAAGGAAGGGAGGAGTGGACGAAATGACAGCACGACTGGAGGCACATGAGAGTCCAAGGGGCCATGAAAGTTGGAAAATATAGGATTTTTCACTATTATTATTTTCATGATGTTGGTTGTGTGGTAGTGCTAGAAAATTCCTCGAGATAAACTACTAAGTGGGAGAGGGACCCTAAGGGTCCCACAGCTTCCATTACAATTCGATAAGTGATGTGAACAAGTCTGCGCGTCGGCTCTGAGTGCCTTCCTCCCCATCGGATGGACTTGTTCTATGGATCACTGGGTCGAAAAAGACTGTAGAAAATTATTAAAGAGCGTGTGGACTTCCCCATCGGAAGGCACATAATCAGAAATAATTTTCTTGGTGTCATGTAATGGTGCACACTTAGATGCGAATAATAGTATCCTCCCCATCGGAGTCACTGCTATTATTTTGCAGAGCCGAAGGAAACCAATTATTGATCTTGCTTGTCAAAATGTTAGGTTGACAAGATAGTAAGATCAATGGGTAAAACCTCCTCTTACGATTGAAGGGATTCGTATACGACCACACCATCGTGGCATGCGAATTTCTCGGTGTACAGAGGTGTTGGTGAAATTCGAAAAATAATTGTTTCTAGGAATCAATTTATTTTCGATTTCTAAAGTAGTGTATGTTGTGATTCTCAGGTTTTTCATAAATGGCTTTTACTCCACTTGCAACCATTCTTAAGGACAATAAACATACTGGCCCTAATTATATTGACTGGAAGAGGAACCTAGACACTGTCCTCACTGCTGAGGAGTACAAATTTATACTCTTCGAAGAATTTCCGAAAAAGTCTAGAGAAGACTCTGGTGAAGAGTTGAGGGAGCATTATAGGAAGTGGAAAAAGGCAGATGAGATGGCGCGGTGTTACATTCTGGCATCGATGTCGAATGTGCTGCAACATCAGCATCAGGCCATGCCCACTGCCAGTGACATGATACTGAACCTCAAAGACCTCTTCGGGCACCAAGGTCGAGCTGCTAGGCAAAGTGCGATGAAGAGTCTGATGTCAACCACTATGGTTGAAGGGACACCCGTTAGGGAGCATGTCCTAAAGATGATGGTTCATCTCAATCAGATTGAGGTTCTGGGAGCTGAAATCGACGGGGAATCCCATGTCGATATCATACTTCAGTCTCTACCGAAGAGTTTTGAGCAGTTCAACCTCAACTATAATATGAACAAGAAGAATTATACGTTGGGTGAACTGTTAGGAGAACTCCAGGCGGCAAAGACACTCTTTCAGAAGAACACACATGCCATAGTAACTCAAAAGGTTTCTACTTCTGAACCGAAAGGCAGGAAGAAGAAGAAACATGGAGGGTTCAAGAAGGCAGGAGCATCGCAAGGACCCTGGACTGGTGTGAAGAAGCCAAATGGCAGGTGCTTCACATGCAAGCAAACTGGGCACTGGAAGGTGGACTGTCCCCGTCGTAAAAGCAATGGTATATCTTCAGCCCTAGTTGTTGAAACATGCTTAGCGGTGCTATCTACCAGTACCTGGTGTGTAGATACAGGAGTCACTGACCATGTCTGTAATACTCTACAGGGGTTCCAGGAAACCCGACGGCTGGCGAATGAATAAATCATGGTCTACATGGGCAATGCTACAAGAGTAGCAGCAGTAGCAGTGGGAGTCTTTTATTTATCTTTTGAGAAAAATAAAGTGTTATTTCTGAAAGATTACCGTTATATACCTTCATTTAGAAAGAATTTAATTTCAGTTTCTAAGTTATTTAAGGATGGATATTCTGTTACTTTTGATAATAAAGTTGTTATTAAGATAAACAGAGAGATTATCTGTTCGGGTACGTTGGTTGACAATCTGTATACTCTAGAACCAAAACCTCCCACGATGCACACTGAAGTAAATAGCTCATCATCTAACTTAAATAAGAGAAAAAAATCTTCTAAAATGAATCAAACATATCTTTAGCACCTTAGGCTAGGTCATATTAACCTTAGTAGGATTCAAAGGTTGATAGCCGATGGGCCCTTGGGTTCATTGGTAGTGGAGAATCTCCCGACCTGTGAATCTTGCTTGGAAGGGAAGATGACCAAGAGGCCTTTCAAGGCTAAGGGGTATAGGGCCAAAGATGTGCTAGAGGTGATTCATTCTAATGTACGTGGCCCTATGTCAATCCAGGCCAGAGGAGGCTTTGAATATTTCGTCACCTTCATTGACGATTATTCAAGGTATGGGTACATTTACCTGATACACCGCAAGTCTGAATGCTTTGATAAGTTCAAAGAATTCAAGGCTGATGTGGAGAAACATCGAGGTAAAAGTATCAAGACACTGCGATCAGATCGTGGTGGCGAGTATTGGTGTAGACAACACCTAAGTCAAACCTGGGTTTTGATAATGGCAATGGGTTCAAGAGTTAAGATGTTATTGTTGTCTAATGTGTTTACTAAGTGTGCAGAATGAAGTCCTAGGTACACTAGGCATGAAGTCGTGGCAAAGGGCTGGGCAAAGAAGACCTGGTCAAGGGGCTCGACACCGAAGACCTACTCGGAAGGTGGGCACGAAGTCTTGGTCGAGGACTGGGCACGAAGTCCTGGCAAGGGGCTGGGCACCGAAGACCTACTCGGAAGGTGGGCACGAAGTCCTGGTCGAGGACTGGGCACGAAGACCTGGTCAGGTGGATCGGGCAAAAGTCCAACCGGAGGAGCCGGTTAGCAAAAGGTAAACTCTCCTGAGAGGAGTAGGTGAGGACGCGTTTCCCATTGAGGGAACAGTAGGCGTCGGTTCGACCTAGGGTTCCATTTGGGAGACCCGAAGTCAGAACCAAGACAGCTACGACTGTAAATACTAACTAATATTCTTGCTTTGGTTGTTTTGGAACTAACCTTGGATGCAGGGACCGAAGGAGTGTGTTTCTACAGCTCAGAACCCCCCAAAGGAGAGGGGCAGGCAGCTGGGCTAGGCGCCCAGGAGGTCCCGGGCGCCCAAGGTCAAAGGCAAAACAGTAAAGAACAAGAATCGCTTCAAAACCACACTGGGCTAGGCCCCCGGGAGGTCCCGGGCGCCCAAGGTCAAAGCCAAAGAGGTAGTCGAAGCAAAATCAGCCACGAAGCCAGCGGACTAAGTCAAGCTGGGTGCCCAGGAGGTCCCGGGCGCCCCAGTCAGCTCTAGAGGCCAATTCGAAGGGGATAAGCGCTGACCAAGCTGTAGATGAAGATTCTCCGATCTGAAGGCACGTGTCAGGCGCCCCCAGGAGCACTATAAAAGGGGCTCGACCCCAAGGCTTCATGAACACAACTTTCCAACGCCTCTAAGCTTTTCATTCAAGCGCTCTGCTCCGGCAAACTCCGATCTCGAGACTCTAGCGTCAACGACGACCCTCTTCTCCGAAGTACGATCCACACCAGGCGTCGATAACGAAAAGTGTATTCTTTTATTTTCTGCAATATCTTTGTATCAAAATCTGTAAACCTTTGCGCAATTATAGAATTGCCCGCAGTAAATGGTCAAGGACCGTGGGCCTTGGAGTAGGAGTCGATCGTGACTCTGAACCAAGTAAAAATACTTGTGTTCATTGTATGATTGTTTAATTTCCGCTGCGTATTTTCTCTTATTCTTATCCGAAAAGATTTTCACGATATTCACCCCCCCCCCCCCGCCTCTATCGTGTTTCTCGATCCAACAGCGAGTACCTATCTGGGGAGTTTAGGAGCTACCTGTCAGATGTTGGGATTCAGTCCCAGCTAACTGCACCCGGCACACCCTTGTAGAACGGAGTTGCAGAAAGAAGGAATAGGGCACTTATGGTAATGGTTAGGTCAATGATGAGCTATTCAGACATACCTGATTCATTCTGGGGATATGCTCTGGAAACGACAACGTACATAGTGAACTTGGTTCCATCTAAGTCAATCCCTCGTACTCCCATAGAACTGTGGACTGGGCGCAAGCCCAATCTAGGGCATGTTCGGGTTTGGGGTAGTCCAGCACACGTGCTGAAGGGAGATACTGATAAGTTGGAATCTCGTACGGAGGTGCATCTGTTCGTAGGCTATCCCAGGGGAACGAAGGGTGGTATGTTCTATAGTCCTAAGGATCAGAAGGTAATTGTTAGCACAAAAGTCAAATTCTTGGAAGAGGACTATATGATGAGCCATAAGCCAATGAGTAGACTAATGCTGGATGAGTTAAGGGGGCGTTCCGACTTCTGGACCAATTGTACAAGGGGATACACCACAAGTCACTGCACCGCGTGTCACTCAGGACACACAGGTAGTACCTAGTCGCAGTGGGAGGGTTGTTAGACAACCTGAGAGGTACATGTTTTTGGGAGAGTCTTCGGACTTGGTCCCGGGAAAACATGAACCGAATCCCTGGACCTATGACGAGGCCCTCCAAGACAAAGATGCAGATTCTTGGCAAAAAGCAATGAAATCCGAGATAGAATCGATGGATTCTAACCATGTCTGGGAGCTAGTAGAACCACCCAATGGTGTAAAAGTCATTTGATGCAAGTGGATCTACAAATGAAATAGAGGATCAGACGGGAAGGTTGAGACCTTCAAAGCAAGGATTGTTGCGAAAGGGTACACTCAGAAAGAGGGTATCGATTATGAGGAAACCTTTTCGGCAGTAACTATGCTCGATCCGGATTCTCTTATCTATTGCAACTCATATGGATTATGAGGTTTGGCAGATGGATGTCAAGATAGCCTTCCTTAACGGGAGTCTTGATGAGACCATCTACATGCAGCAACCAGAAGGTTTCATTGCCAACGGCAAAGAGCATCTAGTGTGCAAGCTTAATCGATCCATTTATGGATTGAAGCAAGATTCAAGGTCTTTGAACATCCATTTTGACAAAGCAATCCAATCATATGGGTTTACTCAAAGTCTGGATGAGTCGAGTGTGTATAAGAGATGTGACGGAAACATCGTGGTGTTTCTTGTACTTGACGTAGATGACATTTTGTTAATTGGAAATAATGTCAAAATGTTATCAGACGTAAGGGTCTGGCTATCAAAGCAGTTTGATATGAAGGACTTAGGAGAAGTGGCACACATCCTTGGGATCAAGGTCATAAGGGATCGCCAGAAAAGGATGTTGTGCTTATCCGAAGCTTCATATGTTGACACAGTCTTGTCTCATTTTAGCATGGAAAACTCCAAGAAGGGTTTCCTACCCTTTAGGCATGGAGTTCCTCTATCCAAGGAGATGTGTCCGAAAACATCAAAGGAGATAGAAGAAATGAAGGTGATTCCTTATGCTTCAGTGGTCGGAAGCCTCATGTATACTATGTTGTGCACGAGACCTGATATTTGTTTTGCCATGGGCATGGTTAGCAGATATCAGAGTAACCCTGGACAGGGACATTGGACAGCGGTAAAGCATATATTGAAATACCTAAGACGGACTAGGGATTATATGTTGGTTTACCGAACAGACCAATTAGTCCCTATGGGTTATACGAACTCAGATTTCCAGTCAGATAGGGACAAAAGTTAGTCTACCTCAGGTTTTGTGTTTACTTTAGGAGGTGGAGCCATTATCTGGAGGAGTGTCAAGCAAAAGTGTGTGGCGGACTCCACCATAGAAGCTGAGTATGTGGCAGCCTCAGAGGCAGCCAAGGAAGCTATATGTCTCAGAAACTTCATGATGGACTTGGATGTGATTCCTGGTTTGCCCAGAACTATCACAATCTTTTGTGATAACAGTGGTGCAGTTGCAAACTCGAAGGAACCACGAGCCCATAAGGCGAGTAAGCACATAGAGCGCAAGTACCACCTGATACGAGAAATCGTAAAGCGAGGAGAAGTGGCTGTCGCCAAGATTGCATCGGAGGACAACCTGGCAGACCCCTTCACTAAGGCTCTTCCATCTAGAGCTCTTGACAGGCATGTGGAGGGAATGGGAGTTAGATGTATGGCAGTGGGAGAACAGTAGTGTATTTAAGTATAAGTGGGAGATTGTTAGATGTGTATACTGAAAGACATAACTTTTATTATATTAACATCTTTTATGAAAAGAGAATCACACTACACTAGGTGTTTGTTTATAATAGTATATACACGAAGTCCCATTGCTTAGCATTGTAGATAATATGGTGTGGTGTCACACGGAAGATCATGTTATCAGTGCCTTAGCATAAATAGAGGCTCACAACCTAGATGGAATTGGACAACCCATCGGGATGGTTGTAGTGTAGTCAGGTGTGGTTGGTCTTAACCATAGGTCTACACTAGTGTGCTATGAGTACATTGAGCAGGACCAAAACCCGAGGTTATCCGATTAGTACTGATTAGATAATTGGATAGGACCTCAGTTGTTATAATGCAGGACGATCCCTTAATCCCGAAAAAATATTGGGTATATATTATTATTTATTATTTCATTGATTTATCAAATGGTGAGATCTATTCTGTTAGATCGACAGATCCAGTAAGTTGGGAAATAATATTAATAATATGATGTGCCGATGATTATTGGTGGAAACCGTGTCCTGGTGAGTCAGGCTAATGATGCCCCCTTGATGAGCTCAAAAGGTTCATCGTGTCAAACACTGCAAGTGGATTTGATCTGGCACGCTGATAAGGTTGAGTGGTATAAATCAAGGATCCAGAAGTTAATTAATTTAAATTGTCAGTAATTTAATTAATTAATGAGCATGCACGATCTTAAATATGGGGGGATGGACGACTCATAATATGTGGAGCCCATATGAAAATATGGGGGTTGGTGAGGTGAGTTCAATTAGGATCTTTTAGTGGAATGGATCCTAATTAATGGATCGGGTTTAGATCTATTAGCAGGCCAAGAATCAACTCCTCCTCTTGGTCCCTACCTTAGCCCTATAAATATCCTATGAGATCAAGAAACCAAAAAATTAATCAAACCCAAGAGCCAAGGAAAAACCCCTCTCTCTCTCCCTCTCTCTTTCTCTCTCGGCGCCGAATAGGGAGAAGGGTTCTCCCCTTCGGTTTTCTCTATTTCTCCTCCACCCCGAGATATTAGGGTTTTGTTTCTTAGTTGGGCGTCTGTAGCGCCCAGACCAAGCC
>JAGFNQ010002823.1:29884-53833 GCA_024364735.1 Boesenbergia rotunda
GTTATCCCCGAACCTTGTAAAATCTCCTTGTTAGCGATCTTGCTAATCTTGGTAGTTAGTTTTCTGTTTTAGTTTCTGCACATTCTGTTTTCCATACTTCCGCTGTGCTACTAACAACTTCAGTGCAGAAACTTGCTAACTTCTCAAGAAAAAGTGATTGGCTATATTCACCCCCCCTCTCTAGCCATCTCGTCCCAACAAGTGGTATCAGAGCTTGGGGCTCTGTTTACGGCTTAACATCCAGAGTTATCAACAAGATGGCTTTGAGAGAAGGCTTCTCCACCACCCGACCTCCATTCTTTGATGGCGCCGACTTTCAATATTGGAGATCAAAGATGGAATACTATTTGAAGATGGATATCCATACTTGGTTCGCGGTGAAGGAGGGATTCATTCCTCCTAAGGATGACGAAGGCAAAGAACTCGAGTCTTCACGGTGGACTGCCGAACAAACACGAAAGAGTGAAGCCGACGCGAAGGCGGTTGTCACTCTACAATGTGGCATGAACAAAGACCAACTCATCAAGGTTGGTCCTTTCACAAGTGCAAGGACTTGTGGAACAAACTCATTGAGCTTCACGAAGGCACCCGGACTCTAGAATTGCAAAGAGGGATTTGTTCCTCAATCAACTTCAAAATCTCTCCATGAAGGAGAATGAGTCGGTAAGTGAGCTCATAGCCGGTTCAAGGAAGTCCTCAATGGACTTCATTCAATTGATGAAAAGGTCGAGAACGCGACCTTGTGAGGTATGTCTTGAAAGCATTTCCAAGGAATGCTTTGTGGTCATCCATGGTGGATGCCTACAAAGTATCCAAGGATTTATCTATTGTAAAATTAGATGATTTATTTTGTGAGATGGAATTGCATGAAATGGCTAACAAAGGCCCCAAGGAGAAGGGGATTGCCTTAGTTGCAGGGGACCGAACCAACAAGAAGAAGAAAGGAAGAAGGAGGTCTCATCATCTTCATCCTCTTCCGAATCCGAGTCCAATTCCGAGGAAGATGGAGCAGCTCCTCTTCATCCGAAATGGCAACTTTGTGAGGAGGATGATGCGAAGGGATCGACGTTTCAAAAGTAGAGGTAACACTAGTGAATCCAAACTTGATAAGAATAATGCATCTTGCTTTGAGTGTGGTAGGAAAGGGCATTTCAAGAATGAATGTCCAAAGCTTAAGAAGAAGGAGGAGAAATCCAAAAGAAAAGAAGAGAAATCCAAGAAGAAGAAGAAAGCTTTGAAGGCTCTTGGGATGAGTCATCCTCTAGCTCATCCGATGAAGAAAAGGAGGAGAAGAGCACAAGGCAAGTGGCACTCATGGCTCTTGGAGAGGAGAGCAGTGATGAATCTTCAAGCTCCTCAAACGCGGCTTCATCATCTTCGGATGATGAAGAGGTAACTTCTCCCGAGCTTGAAAAGTGTTATAGAGCAATTGCATGTTTAACTAGTATGCTTAAAAATCCAAAATAAGTTAAAGCATTGCAATTAGAAATTGATCAATTGAAGCTTCTAGAGATGATAACATTGATGATTTGCATGTTGAATTGCTAGAAGATGAAATTAAATCTTTGAAACATGAGATTGAAATTTGAAATCCTCTAAGGTTGAGGAAGTAATGATTTGCATGATAACTTGTTAGTAGAGGAAAACCAATCATTGAAGAGTGAAGTTGAGAAGCTCAAGAATATTCTTGGGAAATTCTCAACTAGCTCTAAGACCCTAGATATGATTCTAAATGCCCAAAGGGCAGTCTACAATAGGGCCGGTATTGGTTACCGCCCTAAAGAACCCTCATTTGTGTCTCTCATGTCTAGGACTGACATGAGACAATCTAGGACACCCAAAACTCAAAAGAAAGTTGTCAAGACATGGGTGCCTAAGTCATGTTTAGTTGATGCTTTAGGTCCCAAGGTTTGGGTACCTAAAACTTCTATTTTTCGAATTGTGTAGGTTATGATTGAGGGGGAGCACCTATCAACTTGGTTCGTTGATAGTGGATGCTCCAAACACATGACCGGGGATAGATCATTATTTACCACACTTCACAAGAAAAGTAGAGGTAATGTATCATTTGGTAACAATGGTAGTCTTAAGGTCATAGGAATAGGAGACATTCAAATATCCGAATGTCTTAGAATCTCAAATGTCCTTCTAGTCAAGGGGATGAAATTTAATCTCCTAAGTGTCAGTCAATTGTGTGACACGGGTTACACAATTGACTTCCAACTAAGTCAATGTCTAGTTAGACAAAATGACACCTTGGACACGGTACTAGTAGGAGCAAGAGTAGACAATATTTATCAAGTTTCATTTAAAAGTGCTACTAATGCTTTTGCTAAGTGTCTTATGTCAAAAGAAGAAGAGTCCACCCTTTGGCACCGGAGGTTAGCACATGTGAACATGAAGAACATCCGGAAGTTGGCCAACAAGAGACTAGTCCGAGGCTTACCAAGCCTCAAGTATGAGAAAGATAGACTTTGTGATGCATGTCAAATGGGTAAGCAAACAAAATCTGCACATAAAGGTAAAAGCACTGTGAGTACTTCCAATGCTTTAGATTTACTTCACATGGATCTATTTGATTGTAGTACTATCATATCATTGAATGGAAGTAGGTATTGCTTTGTGATTATTGATGATTTCACTAGATATACATGGACCTACTTTTTGAAATATAAGGACCAAACCTTAGATACTTTCATTTCTTTTTGTAGAAGAGTTGAAAATGAAAAATCATCAACCATTAAGACAATTAGAAGTGATCATGGAGGTGAATTTCAAAATCAAAGGTTTTTAGAATTTTGTCAAGATAGAGGTTATAAGCATGAGTTCTCTACTCCTAGAACACCACAACAAAATGGTGTTGCAGAGAGGAAGAATCGTGTACTTCAAGAGGCTGCACGAAGCATGCTCAATGAGTACTCACTCCCGAGTTACTTATGGGCCGAAGCTGTAAATACAGCTTGCTATGTGTAAAATCGAGTCCTCATCCATAGGTTTTTAGAAAAGACTCCCCATGAACTTTGGTTTGGGAAACCACCTACGGTTAAACATCTTAGGGTGTTTGGTTGTAAGGTGTTTATCCTAAACACCAAGGATCACCTTGGAAAGTTCACGACAAAGGCTGATGAAGGGATACTAGTTGGGTACTCCCTCGTTAGTAAAGCCTACCGAGTCTACAACAAGAAAACTAGATTAGTTGAAGAGTCTTCTAATGTGGTTTTTGAAGAAGTTCCAAAATCAAGTGACCAATCAAAAAATGTAGGAGGAGTTCAACTCGAACTTAGGAGACTAAGTTTGAATGAAACTCCAAGTGTTGTTGATGGTGATGAGTCTGATGACGGTGAACCTAGACAACCCACTGATCAGCCGGATCCTGAGGCTGAACTTGTGTCTAGTGAACCCGTTCAAGAAACACCACCAACACCAAGGCAAACTAGATTAGCCTCTAGTCATCCCCAAGACCAAATTGTTGGAGACATCCATCAAGGGGTTAGGACTAGATCATTCTTCCGGAATGAGGCTAATGAAGTTGCCCTAATTTCCGAAATTGAACCTAGGAAAATTGATGAAGCATTAAATGATCCCGATTGGATCATTGCAATGCAAGATGAACTAGGTCAATTCGAGAGGAGTCAAGTTTGGGACTTAGTCCATAGACCCAAGAAGACCTCCATTATTGGAACCAAATGGGTCTTCAAGAACAAATTGAACCATAAGGGAGAAATCATTAGAAACAAGGCACGCTTGGTAGCTAAGGGCTACAGTCAAGTTGAAGGCCTTGATTATGATGAGACTTATGCTCCTGTGGCACGATTAGAGTCCATCCGATCGATGCTAACATTTGCAGCACATCGTGGTTTCAAATTATATCAAATGGACGTCAAATCAGCCTTTCTAAATGGTTTGATTAAAGAAGAGGTCTATGTCGAACAACCTCCGGGGTTTGAGAGTACCGAATTTCCAAACCACGTGTTCAAGCTCAAAAAGGCACTTTATGGCCTTAAACAAGCACCCCGGGCTTAGTATGAGCGGTTGTCGACATTCCTAGTTGAGAAGGGCTTCGTTAGAGGCCAAATAGACCCTACACTATTTCTACGAAGAGATAGTGATGATATATTTGTAGCCCAAGTATATGTCGATGACATAATCTGTGGCTCAAACAATAAGGGCTATTTAAATGAGTTCATTGGACACATGGAGAGTGAGTTTGAAATGAGTCTAGTGGGAGAGTTGACTTTCTTTCTTGGACTTAAAATCAAGCAAACTCGCGATGGTATCCATGTGCACCAATCAAAGTATACACAGGAAATGCTTCGAAAATTCAATATGAGTGAATCAAAAGAGGTAACCACTCCCATGGCTACAAACACAAGATTAGACAATGATGAGAGTGGTAAACCCGTTGATCTAACTCAATATCGAAGCATGATAGGTAGTCTGCTATACCTCACAGCCAGTCGACCAGATATATTATTTGCTGTAGGTATGTGCGCTAGGTATCAAGTTTGTGCCAAGGATTCTCATTTAATTGCTGTTAAGCGAATTTTGAGATATCTCAAGAGCACAATTGGTGTAGGTCTTTGGTATCCCCGTACCGAATCTTTTGATTTGATTGGCTATACGGATTCCGACTACGCTGGATGTAAGTGTTGGATCGAGAGATGCGATAGAGGGGGGGGGGGTGAATGTCGCAAATCGTTCGGATTAAAAAAAGAGTAAGTGCGCGGCGGAAATAGAGACAAAGCAACACAACGCTAACAAGGTCGTTTTACTTGGTTCGGAGCCTGGGTCGACTCCTACTCCAAGGCCCACGGTCGTTGACCGTTTACTTTGGGCAATTCTATAATGCGTAGAATGAATACAGAAGTGAAATACAGTTTGCAATAAGAAAGATTACACTTCTGTATTTACCAACTCCCGGGGTAGGCTCGAGTTTCGGTGCAGCGGGAGGTCGACGGCGCTTCGGACTTGAGTCGGGAAGTTCCTGGAGCAGAGCGCGGTCGTCGGAGTGTTTGGATGCGTTGAATGAAAGCTGTGTATTGAAGAGAAGGGTCTAGGGCCCTTTTTATAGTGCCTGGGGGCGCCCTGGTCGACGGGGGCGCCCCCCCCACGTGGCAGCAGATCCACACAAGGCGCAGTCAACGACTTATCCCTTGAACCTCGGGATAAGGTCTTGACGGGGGCGCCCTGGACGCTGGGGGCGCCCTGGTTGACTCGGCCAACTCTTATCCGCAGCGCTGAAGTCTCCTGCGTAAGAGTGGCTGGGGGCGCCCGGGACAGCGGGGGCGCCCTGGGTGCGCAGTGCAGACACGGCAGCAGCTTAACTCTTCAGTTGGTTTGCCATGGGGGCGCCCGGGACAGCGGGGGCACCCTCAGAATGTACTGTCGAGGTTCATTTGCTTTCTTTGTGTTTTGTGTTCACCTTGGGGGCGCCCGGGACACTCCGGGCGCCCTGGTCAGCAGTTGCCTCTCTCCTTTGAGGCATTCTGAGCTGTGGACACACGTTCCTTCGGTCCTGCTTCCAGGGTTTGTCCAAAACACAATAAAACAAATATATAATTTAATTTATACTGCCTCAGCTGTCTTGGTTCTGACTTTGGTCTCCAAAATGGAGCCCTAGGTCGAACCGACGCCTAATGTTCCCTCAAGGGGAACGCGTCCTCACCTACTCCTCTCGGGAGAATATACCTGGTGCCAACCGGCTCCTCCAGTTGGACTTTTGCCTGGCAGCCCTTCGCCAGGTCTTGAGTACCACGCAGCCCTTCGCTTGGTGCCTAGCAGCCCTTCGCTAGGTCTTTTCTTCTGGCAGCCCTTTGCCAGTGCCTAGCATTCCTTTGCTAGGGTTTGTCCATTCTGGCAGTCCTTCGCCAGAGCCTAGCAGTCCTTCGCTAGGGCTTTTCTTCTGGCTGGCATTCCTTTGCCAGTGCCTAGCATTCCTTCGCTAGGGCTTTTCCTGTACACTCAAGAACCTTGTTAGACAACAACTAACCCTTAACTTTTGAACCCTTTTGCCAATATCAAAACACAGGTTTGACTTGGGTGCATTCTGCACCAACAGTAAGTTGGACCGGAAAAACACTAGTGGGGGCTGCCAATTCTTAGGTTCGTCCTTAGTAAGTTGGTCGAGTCGGGAGCAACATTGTGTTGCTCTTTCCACTACCGAGGCAGAATATATCGCCATGGGAGAGAGTGTATCGCAATTGTTGTGGATGATTCATACCTTAGAGGACTATGGATTGAGTTACAAGGGTGTGCAAGTGTTATGTGATAACATTAGCACAATTAACTTAACCAAGAATCCAGTCCATCATTCTAGGACAAAACATATTGAAGTAAGACACCACTTCATTAGGGATCATGTAGCTAGGGGGAACATCATACTCTCTTATGTAGAGTCCAAGTCAAACCTAGCTGACATTTTCACTAAACCACTTCCCGAAAATGAATTTAGTTTCCTAAGGCGGGAATTGGGAATGTGTCGCGCTTCATGATTTTCAAATTGCATTCAAAACCCTTCATGATTATTTCAAAATTGTTGGGGAACAATTGGGTAACCTTGGGAACATCTCACACAAACTATAAGGTTTACCAAAACGTTTTTGTCTGCTAGATATGGGGTGAGATGTTAGGATCAACTCAATTTCTCAAAATGTCAATGCATCCCTTGAGAAATTAAGTTGACGAGATAATAATCACGGTGGTGACCAAGTATGGGGAAAACCATTGCATAACATATGTGTATATGGCTCCTTGATCATACTTGGACATTCCAATCAAGGAAACTTGATTGGAACATTGGATTTGACTCAAACTTGATTGAATTTGCTTGATTGATTGTTGATTGAGTTTGACTCCATTTGTATGGGTCAAAGTGATTGTTGAACCTATAAGGATCTTTGATTCTTGTTAAGGGATCAATTTTAGTCGGGAAATCATGTCCAAGTTCGATAAAGTTCATCAGATCTCGTTGGAAAGTTTCAGAAATTCTGAAACTGAACATTTCAGTTCGTATCAGGGAATACCAGGAACCCTGATCGGTCACCGGACCGATCAGGCATAGGGCTGATCGGTCCCTGGACCGATCTGGCTTCTTCCTGTGGTGTTCGGTCCACAGACCGATCAGCGAGGCAAGCCGTGATCTTCCGGAATTTGACTAAGTGTACTGAGCTAGCCTGGATCGGTCCCTGGACCAATCTGGCACCCTATGGTGATCGGTCCACAGACCGATCAGGGAGCTCAGATATTTCTCTCCGGACCCTACTGTTCGTATCCTGATCGGTCACCCGACCGATCAGGAGCGCGTCTGTTCGGTCATCCGACCGATCAGGACCAGGCCAGTCCGATCAGGCTATAGCCTGGTCGGTTTGGGTGCGATCAGATCGAACGGTGATCCGTTCAAACGCATTAAATTCTAGTTGGTGGATTGATCCACCAACCGATTAACTTCGCCAAACACCTTCATCTCCCGAACCCTAGCGCCGAAAAACCCCTTGCGCGACCCCGTGTGTGCAAGAAGGCTCTCCTCTTGTTCTTCTTCCTCGCATGAGCGTAAGTGTGAAGGATTCTCGGAGTCCTGTGCACGTTCCTCTCTCGCAGAAACATTCTGCGACCATCTCTTGCGCCGCGATCCCCTCTTCCGTGCAAGGTTTTTGCTCTCGACCTCCAGGAACTACTCCAATGGCACCAAAGTAAGTTCTTGCTTTGGTTTTTCATTCGAATCAATCTATAATATGTGTTTGTGAAGCTAACCATGTTTTGGTTCTTGTTCTTGCTGTTGTACCGTGACCTTATTGCACTTGCGTGACTCCTGTGTTTGTCGTGACCCTACTTTCCCATCAATTCGATTCTTTTGGCTCTTGTTCTCGCTATTGCTCTACTTTTGATGTCTACCTTTTGATTGGGTCTTATCTATGATGATCAATTCTTGTTTTGTATGATCGATCTTATCAAATAAATTGAATTCTGTGTCATGACAAATTCAACCGTCTATAGAAAGTCTTCCAAGGGCAAGGACGCTGCTGAGGGCAGCGCGAGGGGGAAAGCCCCTTCCTCCTCTGCCCCTTCCAGAAGGCCACAGCCGTCTTCTAACTCCCGATTCCCGAATGCGGCCTGTGAACAGGCCTTTCAAGCAAGGACCTTCAAACTATTACCATGTCGATCCATTGATGCTCCTTTCCTAACTGAGTACTGCCCCTCTGTTATGGAGATTGTCACTTATTACAATCTGGGGTTTCTTCTTTCTTTGGAAAGAACCATCAACTATGACCTTGTCTCGGAGTTTTACAATAACCTACAACAAGGTCCTCAAGGGGGTTTCGAGTTCACTACTCGTGTCGGGAAGATGAACCTCGATTTTTCATATGAGATTTTGGCAGAGTACTTGGGTGGTCGACGATCACCGAATCTTTATTCGATCTATCCTGAACATCCTGATCCTCTGCTAGCACCGTTTGTAGATGTTACCCCTGACTCTATCTATCAGCACTTCTTCGGTCATCCTCGCCCTGCCGGGCTTGATGAGTTGGGTCCAGTTTTTCCTACCTTTGCAGCTCTTCGACTTGCTCCAGCTGACTACATCCTTTTCAAGATCATTACAAATTGCATCTTACCCATTACTTCAAAGCCTTTGGCCGAGATCCGACCCTATCACTGCCTTGTGCTCTACGGCATGCATCGCCGGATGGACTTTGATATCATGGAGAGCATTTTTCAATCTATCTTATCCTACCATGAGCCTAGCCGTCGCACGGTTTACATGTCTTTTGGTCATGTCATCACTGATTGGCTTATGTCAGTTGGTGTTGATGTCACCAAGGGCAGGACCGTGCCCATGGTTAAGCAAGATTGTCGTTTGGGTCGGCGGGCTTGTGCAAAGTCTGGTATTGTGATTCGTGAGCGCGATAGGGTCTTGGTGTGGAAGGATGGACGCGGACTTGGTGATCTTCCTGGAGGGGCACTGCATTTTCAGGCACCACACGAGGCTCCTCCTGCTGACGCTGAGTATGACGACGAGCCGGAGCCTGATTTGCGCTGGCAGATCTCAGAGCTGGATCAGACGGTACAGGAGTTTATTCAGATGGGGGCGACAGATTGTGAGGAGTTTCGTTCGGGCTTTCGCTCCCTAGATTCCCGACTGACCAGGATCGAGACCGAGGTCTCAGGGACCCACACACTCCAGCAGACATGGTATGATGAGTGGCGCAGCCACACATTTCCAGGAGGTGCACCTTCTTCGAGTACTACACCAGGGTCCTTGGCTCCTACTGATGCCACGATGGATGACCTCATGCGCGATGATGACCCCCCCCCACTGACACTTGAGTTTGGATGTCTGCTATCTTATCATGATCTGAGTATTTGACTGTGATGCTTTCGGGCTATACGCCCTATGACTTACTTGGTGTGGTCTTGGCCACACGTATTTTGATGCATATGTCTTGCATCTTGGATGTTTTATGACTTAGATTTTCTGACCTTGATGCATGTGTTCTGCATCTTGCTACTTTTCTTATGTTTATGCATTGACTTGTCTGACTTTGCTTCACATGTTTATCTACTCTTAGTATGTTTATTGTTGATGCCATGTTGTTTATATGACTATGATCTGCATCTTTGATCTATTGCCATGTTCATGCTTACAATGTCATGTCTACTTGATACTTATGAATATTATGGCATGCTTTGTGAGTTTATACTTCATACTCATATGATGCATGTGATTGCCATGTCTTGCTGTATCTTTTTCACATGTGTTCGTATGGTTATCCAACAACCTATCACATCTTTGTTGATTTGGAATACCCCTAGGGTTGAGGGGGAGTTTGTTTTAATCTTAACATCCCCTCTAGCCCCTTTTTGGTGTTCGACAAAGGGGGAGAGTGTGGATTGGTTAAGTTTAGGATGATCATGTTGTAGGGGGAGGATCTGGATTCCCCTATGATTCTAAAGTTGAAAAATATTGATTGAGATCCCTAAACTTAGATCGGGTTGTCAAACAACAAAAAGAGGGAGATTGTTGATGCAGTCTGGCCCTGATTGTTGTTTTGGTGTTGACACCGATTTAAGTTTAGGTGGATGATTATTGATTATGATTAAGTCCTGATCGGGGATCAGGCATGGTATGGAAAATCCTAGTCTGGAGGGCTAGGTGTTGGAAAATCCTAACCTGGAGGGTTAGGTGTTGAAAATCCTAGTCTGGAGGGCTAGGTGCTGGAAAATCCTAACCTGGAGGGTTAGGTGTTGAAAAGTCCTAGCTTGGAGGGCTAGGTGTTGGAAAAGTCCTAATTCGGAAAGGTTGGGTGAAAAGTCCTAGCTTGGAAGGCTAGGTGAAAAGTCCTAACTTGGAGGGTTAGGTGCAAATTCCCATCCTGGAGAATTAGGTGAAAGAGTCCTGGCTTGAAGGGTCAGGTCCTAGCTTGGAGGGCTAGGTTTTGAAAGTCCTAATCCGGAAGAGTTGGGTGAAAAGTCCTAGCTTGGAGGGCTAGGTGAAAAGTCCTAGCTTGGAGGGCTAGGTGAAAAGTCCTAACTTGGAGGGTTAGGTGCAAATTCCCAACTTGGAGGGTTAGGTGAAAAATCCTTGGCTTGGAGGGCTAAGGTGGAAGAGAACTTAGCTTGGAGGGTTAAGTTTACGTCCCTGGATCGGTCTGGTGATCGGTCAGGGAAGCTGGCACGCTGCCCTGTTGTGGATCGGTCTGGTGACCGATCCAGCAACGACTGATCGGTCTGGTGACCGATCAGGGAGCACACAGTGAGGTTGGGAACCTACTGTACTGCTCCTGATCGATCCGGTGACCGATCAGGGAGTGTGTGTTTCACCTACTGCTTGGCTCCTGATCGGTCGGGTGACCGATCAGGGAGCGAACAGTTGAGGTTTAGTTCCCTTGCTGATTTGAACCTGATTGGTCTGAAGACCGATCAGGATCACTGTGCAGATCGTTCCGGAGAACGATCCAGCATCGCAGGTTCCTTACTATGATCGATCAGGCTCTAGCCTGATCGGTCTGGTCATGATCTGATCGGTCTGGTGATTGATCAGGAGGCTTCCTAATCGGTCTGATGACCGATCAGGAGGTCTGGACTGCGAAGCTCAGAAATCGCCTAAGAAAGGGGTGGATCGTTCGGGTGATCGATCCACAACCTGGAATCGGTCCGGTGATCGATCCAGGAGAAGTCACAATGAAATCATGATTTCTGATTGAGCGTTGGGGACCGATCAGGACGGAGCCTGATCGGTCTGGACCTAGCCTGATCGGTCTGGTGACCGATCAGGAGTCGCTCTGATCAGTCGGGTGACCGATCACTTTAATTCAAATTGCACTGTCAGACGCTCTGATCGTGTCTGAACATCTGATATCTGCTGCCACTTACCTCTGATATTTGATTCACTGTGTGATATACTGCTCTAATATTCTGACTAAGCTGCAGGTGACAGGGGAGGATTCAAACACTCAAGGAGAAGTCAATGGAGGCTTTCCTTGGAGCAGGTTTGTCCATTTCTCATCTCAGGTTGCAACGGCTGGAGCTGCAGGACTGAAGCCGCTGACTGAAGCTTGGTTGAGGGAGCTCAGGAAGTTCAATAAGGGTTCAGTGTAGCTGGCGTTGGCAGTGAGGCAGCTGGAGGCTGCTGGAGATGAGGTCACTTGATGCTTAGTGAAGAAACAAAAGGAACGGGAGACAGCTTCGGTGAAGTAGAGTTTCAAGTGTTTACAGCTTGTGTTCTTGAGTTCCTGGGCTTAGAGTTCTCCACATCAAGCTTGCTGTGTTCTTGAAGTTTCCATCATTCTGAGCAAGCGATCGAAAAGCAATCATCCATTACTTGAGCGCTTGAAGGAGAAAACAAGAAGCTTGGAGTCCGACAGTGGGAAGACACGAAGAATCTTGCGTGAGATCGCCACTGGGTGGAGCTCAGGGAAGCTTGCTGTGTTTTTGTCCTTGCTAAGTGTTTGAGTAAGATCATTCTTGTTGTTTCTTTGTGCTTAAACTATATCCTTGTTTGAAACACACTGTGGAGAGGTTTCTCCACCGAGAAGGAGGTTGCTGATTTATCCGGTGTTAACCGGGGCTTGATCTGCCGACGATCAAGGGATCTCCCACCTTAAGGGCACGCCAAGGAGTAGGGGCAAGTTATCCCCAAACCTTGTAAAATTTCCTTGTTAGCGATCTTGCTAATCTTGGTAGTTAGTTTTCTGTTTTAGTTTCTGCACATTCTGTTTTCCATACTTCCGCTGTGCTATTAACAACTTCGAGTGCAGAAACTTGCTAACTTCTCGAAGAAAAAGTGATTGGCTATATTCACCCCCCCCCCTCTCTAGCCATCTCGTCACCAACACAGTCGACTACCCTGGGAGCAGTCAACTGGTCAGGTGTTTTTCAGCCCTAAGTTCTATTTAAAGGAACTCGGTTTGGGCTAGGAGCTCTTGACGAAACAAGCTTGGTTAGGGTTTGTTAGTAGTCTCTTGTACTCAGAGGTATGCTTGTGATTGTGGCGAGGTTTCTCCACCCACAAGGAGTTACACGAGTTAGCCGGAGGGCATCCGGGGAGTGATCCGCCGAAGGATCGAGGGATCGTCCACCTCACAGGCTGTCGTGGAGTAGGAGCTTCATCTCCGAACCACGTAAACAGGTTTGTGTTAGCGTTGTTTGATTTTATTATTATTGTTTCTGCTTGCGCACGCTAACCTTGTAGGAAGAAAATCGAGAAATTGCTATTCACCCCCCCTCTAGCAAGACGTACATGATCCAACAAGTGGTATCAGAGCCGGGGTTGCTCGTCTACGGACTAAGCACCGGGAGAGCAAAGAAAGCTAGAGGAAGATGGAATTAGAAGGTCCACTTGGATGGGATATTAGGATTCCACCTCCATACGATCGAGATGATTTCAACTATTGGAGGAAGAGGTTGGAACATGGTTCCAAATGGATTGGTATCATTGGACGGCATTGGAAGTTCCATTTGAAGTTCCAACGGACAAGAAGGGGAAGCGCCTCTGACCTCGGTATTGGACCAAGAGTCAAATAGAAGAAGCGGAGGCGGATAAGGAGGTAACTAGAGTTGTACTAAATTTATTACCTTCATATATTGTGTCAAATGTAGGAGAGTACAAGAATGCATATGAGCTATGGAGAAGAGTGATAGCTCTACATGAGAATCCGACATAAGGACAAGAAGAAGAGGAGAAAAAGGACCAATCGGAGGGTGAATCAAGCTCAACATCCGAAGAGGAGGAGAGAATTGAATTGTCTACATCCTCAAGTGAGGAAGGGATAGAAGAGGTCACCACCTCAAGGATTGAGGGGGAGGAAAGACCCACTTCAATACCGTAGCAAGAAGAAGCTCCAACCTCCACCAAAGCAAAGTCAAAGAACCACATCATATGCTTTGGATGCAACAAAAAGGGGCACTACAAGGACAAGTGCGCACTAGGTAAAAAGGAGGTAAATCCTAAACCCAAGTCATTTCATTTAGATTCTAACATGGGTTGTAGGAATGAGGAAGCCCAAAAGAAAAGAAAAAGAATTTGATGCTTCACGTGTGGTGAGCTAGGTCACTACCACACCAAGTGTCCGAGAAAAGGAGAGCTCAAGAAGACGGAGCACTTGAGAAGATGGGAGAAGAAGGAGAAAAAAAGAAGCTCACATCAAGGGGGAGCTTCAAAGGTAAAAGGAAAGGTAATATTTTGTTTAAAATTAAATCCAATTTCAAATTCTTACATGCTTGTTAAGAATAATCATGAATTTAAATATCATGATAAGAGTAGGGTTAATATTGTAGATCAAAACTCTAGGAAAAGTATGCATCATAAAAAATTCAAGACCTTAGGACCTAAGGATTAAGGCATTAATCCCAAGAAGGGGAGACATATACCTAGGAAGATGGGTAGGTCTAGGAATGTCCAAGGTAGACATGTGGATTCTAGGGTTAAAAACCTAGAAAAGGAAAATCAAGCTTTAAAGGAAAAGTTTGATAGGTTAGAGAAAACCCTAGAGAAATTCACCATTGGATCTAAGGGTTTAGATATGGTGTTAGGTGGTTTAAACCGCACCAATGATAGATCAGGGTTGGGATACCGGTCTAAGATCTCCAAGGCCAATGGAAAGAAATATGCTAGGGTAGCATATGATTATGACAAGAAGGAGAAGTCCAAAAATGGCAAGGGAGTGTCATTTAAAGGTAAAAAGAAGGACTTAACCAAGGACAATGTGTCTAAGGTTAAGAAGGTTAGGTTTGTAGGCCAAGAGTCACCAAAGGTACACCGGTGTGGCTTAGTGTTTGTTGAGTCACCTAGGGAGGTGGCTAAGGCTAAGAGCTCAAGGGGGAGCTCTAGGAGTCTTTGGGATATATGATGAATAGATCTCGGGAGGTGTTCTCCTAGAGGTCTAAATGGACCATGGGATGTGCCAAAAGAGTTGGAGACAGACTTGAGTCTCAATTCTTGGGTTTTGGCAAATAGATTATGTGTTTCATGCATGGAAATATGACATTAGGGTCATATAGCATGAAGGTTGGTTTTTGATATACAAATGTCATATAAATCAATGCAAGGGATGCATTGTGGGTTGGTATGGGCAGAGACATCAAGGGGAAACCAAAATTAGGACTTTAGGTCAAGGTTTAATTGAACTTTTTAGCTAGTTTTGGATTTTGTGTCAAACTTAGGAATGATGATAGATACATTTTTGGGTGTATTTTTCCCAAGTAGGTATGGGTACCACAAACCTCTCCACAAAATTTGAGAATTTTTGGAGCATTGTGAAATTTCTGGCGCATTTCTGAATTTGGATTCAGAAAGTTGAAAAATGGTTTTTCAGTGTGCCAGTCGACTGCCTCTGGGGGCAATCGACTGCTCTGGGCTGGATTGAGTATCCAGTAGCTGATTGATGTCCAAATGGTGTAAAACAAGTGTATGGGGGGCTAGTACACTGTGTTTATGATCATTATGGGTTAAAAGATCCAATGATTGGGATATTGTTGGGGTCTTTTTGATGTTAGGCAAAGGGGGAGAAGTGTTGGGTTTAATTTGGGAAACCAAACACACTTTTGCAAGAAATCCTAGGTCTAGGGGGAGCCTAGGTGAAGGGGGAGCATTGTTGCTTCATTTTTGGCGTAAGGGGAACCTTGGAGAGGTTCTTAAAAACCTTTGTAAGTCCAGTGTAGGGGGAGCCTTGGGATAGGTTTTAAAAAACCCGTTTTGGTAAAAATTCCTAACTTGGGAGGTTAGGTGTGGGGATGTCTTGGGATAGGATCCATGGTTGCATTGCATATGCATTGGTGGTGTAAGTCCAAGATGGAGTCTTGGCAACGTAAGTACAAATGGTTGTTTAGCATTGTTATTGCTATTTATTGCTATTTGTTTTCCCTAACTTAAACGTATTGCCAAACATCAAAAAGGGGGAGATTGTTAAGACAATCTATGGTCCGGAGTGACCATGTGTTTTAATGTTTGGGCAAAGGGTTTAAGTTGGATTTTCCCTTGTGTTCTAATATGTGTATGTGAGTGTGCAGGATGTGCAGGTTACACATATGGACTTAGCTGGACGGCTTCGGTACGGTGAAGGGTGGCATGGAGACAAGCCGTGGGCTTGTGTGCACCCGAGGGACCATGGATAGCAGGGACAATGAGCCAAGGGACGCGAACTTCAAGGCGTACGTGAAGGATGGCATGGAGGCAAGCTGGAGGCTTGTGTGCATCCGAGGGACGAGGAATGAAGACGAAGAGGGCGTGAAGGCAACAGTCGAGGCTGCTGGTGAAGAGTCAGTTGAGTCATGAAGGGATGAGAGCCGAGGGAGGAGGACTCCAAGGGCAAGCTGGGAAGTGGACTTCAAAGGGCACACGTGAAGGGTGGCATGGGGGCAAGCCAAGGGAAGGTTTGTGTGCGCATTCGAGGGACGATAGCCGGTGGAAGGAGACTTTAAGGGGCAAGCCAAGGGAGTGTACCTGAAGGCACGCGTGGAGGAGGGTCGTTGGAGTGAGGAAGAGTGATTGTATAAGCTGGGCAGTCGACTGGGAAAAAGGCAGTCGACTGCCAGCAAGACTCAAAACTCATAGAAGGTTTCTGACCCTGGACCAGTCGACTGCCCTGGGAGCAGTCGACTGGTAGCGGCTGGTTAAGTAGGCTGAAAATTTGAAAGTTGAGATGCAACGGTCGATTTTCAGTGGGACCAGTCGACTGCCCTGGGAGCAGTAGACTGGTCGATTATTTTTCAACCCTGAGTTCTATTTAAAGGAACTCGGTTTGGGCTGGGAGCTCTTGATGAAACAAGCTTGGTTAGGGCTTGTTAGTAGTCTCTTGTAGTCAGAGGTATGCTTGTGATTGTGGCGAGGTTTCTCCACCCACAAGGAGCTACACGAGTTAGGTGGAGGGCATCTGGGGAGTGATCCGCCGAAGGATCGAGGGATCGTCCACCTCACAGACTGTCGTGGAGTAGGAGCTTCATCTCTGAACCACGTAAACAGGTTTGTGTTAGCCTTGCTTGATTTTATTATTATTGTTTCCGCTTGCGCACGCTAACCTTGTAGGAAGAAAACCGAGAAATTGCTATTCACACCCCCCTCTAGCAAGACGTACACGATCTAATACCTTCCGCAGCGCCTACGTATCCCGGGCACCCGCAACGCCCCAAGGCCTCAGGGTCTTGGCAACTTGGGCGAGCGTCTGTATCGCCCAGACCAAGCTTAAGTACCCCGGGCATCCGCAACACCTCGAAGTATTAGGATTTTTGAGTCTTGGTTGGGAGTCCATAGCACCCAGACCAAGCCTAAGTACCCCTGGCATCCGCAGCACCGCGAGGTATTAGGGCATTTATTCATGGTCGGGAGTCCGTAGCACCCAGACTAAGCCTAAGTGCCCCGGGCATCCACAGCACCCGAGGTATTAGGGTTTTTATTCTTGGTCGGGAGTCCGTAGCACTCAGACCAAGCCTAAGTACTCGGGCATCCGCAGCACCGCGAGATATTAGGGTTTTTATTCTTGGTTGGGAGTCCGTAGCACCCAGACCAAGCCTAAGTACCTCGGCAATCCGCAGTACCGCGAGGTATTATGGTTTTTGATTCTTGGTTGGTAATCCGTAGCTCCCAGACCAAGCCTAAGTACCCCGGGCATCTACAACACCGCGAGGTATTAGGCTTATTTATTCTTGGTTGGGAGTCCGTAGCACCCAGACCAAGCCTAAGTACCCCGGGCATCCGCAGCACCGCGAGATATTAGGGTTTTTGATTCTTGGTTGGGAGTCCGTAGCACTCATACCAAGCCTAAGTACCCCGGGCATCCGCAGCACCATGAGGTATTAGGATTTTTATTCTTGGTTGGGAGTCCGTGCACCCAGACAAAGCCTAAGTACCCCAGGCATCCGCAGCACCGTGAGGTATTAGGGTTTTTGAGTCTTGGTGATGTACTGGCACTTTGGTGAAGGCACCTTCCTTTATTACATGAATTCGCTGCAAGGCGGCAAAAATACACAGGCGGGTACACAATATGCGAGGTAAGTCTTACCGGGAACTAAAGGGTCGGAGATAGTTGGTCTGCCCTGGCCTCTTGAGCCTTTTGCTCCTCTCCCCCTGTGCCTGCCCGCTTCCTCCAGCTAGCCTTCTGGAGCCCTTGGGTTTTTCCGGGACTCTGACCTGACTTCCCCACTGTAGCATCATCGAGACACCAGTTGGTCCCCCTTGACTTCCGCCACTCGGTCGCCTATGGGGAATTTTATCTTCTGGTGGTAGACAGAATCCACCGCTTGGAAGACACTGAGCGCCGAGCGACCTAAGATGGCGTTGTAGGATGAGGGAACGTCTACAATCAAGAAAGGTGTCCTCCTGGTCCTCTCAAGCACGTCATTGCCCAATAAGAGCGATAGGGTGATTTGCCCTATAGGCTGTACTCGGTACCTTGGAAAGCCGAACAGTGGGGTCGAGACCAGGAGTAGCTCATCCTCGTCGATCTGCATCTGGTCCAGAGCTGCCTTATACAGGATGTTCACGGAACTTCCTGTGTCCACGAAGATGCACTTAACCTCGTAGTTGGCGATGCACGCAAGGATTACAAGGGCATTTTCATGGGGAGCTTCCACTTTTTCCAAGTCTTTTGCACCGAAAGAGATTGTAGGGTCATGCTCCTGGCTCCGACTTGTCCCGATTGAGTAGTTTTCTAGTCGCCGGGTATGAGACTTCCTTGCCCGGTGGAAATTGTTGATGCAGTCTGGCCCTGATTGTTGTTTTAGTGTTGACACCGATTTTAGTTTAGGTGGATGATTATTGATTATGATTAAGTCCTGATCAGGGATCAGGCATGGTATGGAAAATCCTAGCTTGGAGGGCTAGGTGTTGGAAAATCCTAACCTGGAGGGTTAGGTGTTGAAAATCCTAGCTTGGAGGGCTAGATGTGTGAAAAGTCCTAATTCGGAAAAGGTGGGTGAAAAGTCCTAGCTTGGAGGGCTAGGTGAAAAGTCCTAACTTGGAGGGTTAGGTGCAAATTCCCATCTTGGAGAATTAGGTGAAAAAGTCCTGGCTTGGAGGGTCAGGTCCTAGCTTGGAGGGCTAGGTTTGGAAAGTCCTAATCCGGAAGAGTTGGGTGAAAAGTCCTAGCTTGGAGGGCTAGGTGAAAAGTCCTAATTTGGAGGGTTAGGTGCAAATTCCCAACTTGGAGGGTTAGGTGAAAAATCCTTAGCTTGGAGGGCTAAGGTGGATGAAACCCTAGCTTGGAGGGCTAGGTTGGAGCCCCTGGATCGGTCTGGTGACCGATCAGGGAGTTGGCACGGTGCTCCTTCGTGGATCGGTCTGGTGACCGATCCAGCGATGACTGATCGGTCTGGTGACCGATCAGGGAGTATGTGTTTCACCCATTGCTTGGCTCCTGATCGGTCTGGTGACCGATCAGGGAGCAAACAGTGAAGTTGAGTTCTCTTGCTGATTTGCTCCTGATCGGTCTGGTGACCGATCAGTATCACTGTGCAGATCGTTCTAGAGAACGATCCAGCGTCGCAGGTTCCTCTCTATGATCGATCAGGACGGAGCCTGATCTGTCTGGTCACGACCTGATCGGTCTGGTGACCGATCAGGAGGTTGCCTGATCGGTCCGGTGATCGATCAGGATGTCTGGACTGCGAAGCTCAGAAATCGCCCGATAAAGGGGTGGATCGGTCGGGTGATCGATCCACAACCTGGGATTGGTCTGGTGATCGATCCAGGAGAGTCCCAAAGAAATCGCGATTTCTAATCAAGCGTTGGGGACCGATCAGGACGGAGCCTGATCGGTCTGGACCCAGCCTTATCAGTCTGGTGACCGATCAGGAGGCTCTCCAATCGGTCCGGTGACCGATCACCTTAATTCAAATTGCACTGTCAGACGCTCTGATCGCGCCTGACCGTATCCGATTCTCTGCTGCTTACATCTGATACTTGATTTACTGTGTGATATGCTGCTCTAACACTCTGATTAAGCTGCAGGTGACAGAGGAGGATTCAAACACTCAAGGAGAAGTCAATGGAGGCTTTCCTTGGAGCAGGTTTGTCCGTTTTCCATCTTAGGTTGCAACGGCTAGAGCTGCAGACTGGAGCTGCCGACTGGAGCTTGGCTGAGGGGAGCTCAGGAAGTCCAGGGAGGGCTCAGTGGTAGCTGGCGTTGGCAGGGAAGCAGCTGGAGGCTGCAGGAGATGCTGTCACCTGGTGCTGAGTGGAGAAACAAAAGGGCGGAAGAAGGCTTCGTTGAAGCAGAGTTCTAGAGTTTGTGAACTAAGTTCTTGCTGCGCCTTTGTGTTCTCCACATCTAGCTTGTGCGTTCTGAAGTTTTCATCACCTTGAGCAAGCTACTGCAATCGAGAAGCAATCATCCATTACTTGAGCGCTTGAAGGAGAGAACAAGAGGCTTGGAGTCCGACAGCGGGAAGACACGAGGAAGGGTTTCTTGCGTGAGATCGCCGCTGGGTGGAGCTCAGGAAAGCTTGCTATGTTATTGTCCTTGCTAAGTGTTTGAGTAAGATCCTTCTTGTTGGTTCTTTGTGCTTAAACATAAATCTGTGATTGAAACGCTGTGGAGAGGTTTCTCCACCGAGAAGGAGGTTGTTTTCTATCCGGTGATAACCGGGGCTTGATTTGCTGACGATCAAGGGATCGCCCACCTTAAGGGCACACCAAGGAGTAGGGGCAAGTTATCCCCGAACCTTGTAAACCCTCCTTGTTAGCGATCTTGCTAGTTGTGTTTGTTTGCCTTCGTTTTCTATTTTCTGCACTGTTTTGTTTCCTTTGTTTCTTCCACTGTGCTACTGATAAGGTTGAGTGCAGAAATTTGATAAGTGCCAAAGGTCAAAGTGATTGGCTATATTCACACCCCCCCCTCTCTAGCAATCCGGGTTCCAACAAGTGGTATCAGAGCTTGGGGCTCTGTTTTTGCGGATTAACAACCGAGAGCTACATCCATGGCATTGAGGGAAGGCTTCTCCACCACCCGACCTCCATTCTTCGATGGCGCTGACTTCCAATATTGGAGATCGAAGATGGAATATTACTTAAAGATGGACATCAACACTTGGTTTGCGGTGAAGGAGGGATTCACCCCTCCTAAGGATGATGAAGGCAAAGAACTCGAATCATGGCGGTGGACTGCCGAACAAACTCGGAAGAGTGAAGCCGACGCGAAGGCGGTTGTCACTCTATAATGCGGCATGAACAAAGACCAACTCATCAAGGTTGGTCCTTTCACATGTGCAAAGGACTTGTGGAACAAACTCATTGAGCTTCACGAGGGCACCCGAGACTCAAGAATCGCAAAGAGGGACTTGTTCTTCAATCAACTTCAAAATCTCTCCATGAAGGAGAATGAATCGGTAAGTGAGCTTCATAGCCGATTCAAGGAAGTCCTCAATGGGCTTCATTCGATTGATGAAAAGGTCGAGAATCGCAACCTTGTGAGGTATGTACTAAAAGCATTTCCAAGGAATGCTTTGTGGTCATCCATGGTGGATGCCTACAAAGTCTCCAAGGATTTATCTATTGTTAAGTTAGATGATTTGTTTTGTGAAATGGAATTGCATGAAATGGCTAACAAAGGCCCCAAGGAGAAGGGGATTGCCTTAGTTGCAGGGGACCGATCCAACAAGAAGAAGAAGGAGAAGATGAAGGAGAAGGAGGTCTCTTCATCTTCATCCTCTTCCGAATCCGAGTCTGATTCCGAAGAAGATGGCAGCGGCTCCTCATCCTCCGAGATGACAAACTTTGTGAGAAGGATGATGAGAAGGGGTCGACGCTTCAAGAGTAGAGGTAACTCTAGTGAAGCTAAACTTGATAAGACTAATGCATCTTGCTTTGAGTGTGGTAGGAAAGGGCATTTCAAGAATGAGTGCCCGAAGCTAAAGAAGAAGGAGGAGAAATCCAAAAAGGAAGAAGAAAAATTCAAGAAGAAGAAGAAAGCTTTGAAGGCCACTTGGGATGAGTCATCCTCAAGCTCATCCGATGAAGAGGAGGAGAAGAGCACAAGGCATGTGGCACTCATGGCATTGGGAGATCAAGAGAGCAGTGATGAATCTTCCAACTCATCAAACACGGCTTTATCATCTTCGGATGATGAAGAGGTAACTTCTCCCGAACTTGAAAAGTGTTATAGAGCAATTGCATGTTTAACTAGTATGCTTAAGAAGTCAAAAAAATAAGGTTAAAGCTTTGCAATTAGAAATTGTTCAATTGAAATTATCTAGGGATGATAACATTGATGATTTGCATATTGAATTGTTAGAAGATGAAATTAAATCATTGAAACTTGAAGTTGAAAACTTGAAATCCTCTAGGGTTGAGGAAGTAGATGATTTGCATGATGAGTTACTAGTAGAAGAAAACCAATCATGAAAGAGTGAAGTTGAGAGACTCAAGAATATTCTTGGGAAGTTCTCAACTAGCTCTAAGACCCTAGATATGATCTTGAATGCCCAAAGGGCAGTCTACAATAGGGCCGGTATTGGTTACCGTCCCAAAGAACCCTCATTCGTATCCTTGATGTCTAGGACTGATATGAGACAATCTAGGACACCCAAGGGTCAAAAGAAAGTTGTCAAGGCATGGGTGCCTAAGTCTTGTTTAGTTGATGCTTTAGGTCCTAAGGTTTGGGTGCCTAAAACTTCTATTTTTCGAATTGTGTAGGTTATGATTGAGGGGGAGCATCTATCAACTTGGTTCGTTGATAGTGGATGCTCCAAACACATGACCGGGGATAGATCATTATTTACCACACTTCACAAGAAAAGTAGAGGTAATGTTTCATTTGGTAACAATGGTAGTCTTAAGGTCATAGGAATAGGAGACATTCAAATATCCGAATGTCTTAGAATTTCAAATGTCCTTCTAGTCAAGTGGATAAAATTTAATCTCCTAAGTGTCAGTTAATTGTGTGACATGGGTTACACAATTGATTTTCAACCAAGTCAATGTCTAGTTAGACAACATGACACCTTGGACACGTACTAGTAGGAACAAGAGTAGACAATATTTATCAAGTTTCTTTTAAAAGTGCTACTAATATTCCTGCTAAGTGTTTCATGTCAAAAGAAGAAGAGTCCACCCTCTGGCACCGGAGGCTAGCACATGTGAACATGAAGAACATCCGGAAGTTGGCCAACAAGGGGTTAGTCCGTGGCTTACCAAGCATCAAGTATGAGAAAGATAAACTTTGTGATGCATGTTAAATGGGTAAGCAAACAAAATCTGCACATAAAGGTAAAAGCGCTGTAAGTACTTCTACTGCATTAGATTTACTTCACATGGATCTATTTGATTGTAGTACTATCATATCATTGAGTGGAAGTAGATATTGCTTTGTGATTATTGATGATTTCACTAGATACACATGGACCTACTTTTTAAAATATAAGGATCAAACCTTAGATGTTTTCATTTCCTTTTGTAGGAGGGTAGAAAATGAGAAATCATTAATAATTAAGACAATTAGAAGTGATCATGGAGGTGAATTTCAAAATCAAAGATTTTTAGAATTTTGTCAAGATAGAGGTTATAGACATGAGTTCTCTACTCCTAGAACACCACAACAAAATGGTGTTGTAGAAAGAAAGAACTGTGTTCTACAAGAGGCTGCACGAAGCATGCTTAATGAGTACTCACTCCCGAGTTACTTATGGGCTGAAGCTGTAAATACTGCTTGCTATGTGCAAAACCGGGTCCTCATTCATAGGTTTTTAGGGAAGACTCCCCATGAACTTTGGTTTGGGAAACCACCTATGGTTAAACACCTTAGGGTGTTTGGTTGTAAGGTGTTCATTCTAAACACCAAGGATCATCTTGGAAAATTCACGGCAAAGGCTGATGAAGTGATACTAGTCGGGTACTCCATCGTTAGCAAAGCCTATCGAGTTTACAACAAAAAGTCTAGACTAGTTGAAGAATCTTCTGATGTTGTCTTCGAAGAAATTCCAAAAGTCAATGGTCAACCAGAAGATAAAGTCCAATTCGAACTTAGGAGACTAAGTTTGAATGAAAGTCCAAATGTTGTTGATGGTGATGAATCCAATGACGGTGAGCCTAGACAATCCATAGATCAGCCAGATCCTGAGGTTGAACTTGTGTCTAGTGAGCCCATTCACGAAGCACCACCAACACCAAGGCAAACTAGATTAGCCTCTAGTCATCCCCAAGACCAAATTATTGGAGATATCCATCATGGGGTTAGGACTAGATCATTCTTCCGGAATGAGGCTAATGAAGTTGCCCTAATTTCCGAAATTGAACCTAGAAAAATTGATGAAGCATTAAATGATCCCGATTGGATCATTGCAATGCAAGATGAACTAGGTCAATTTGAAAGAAGTCAAGTTTGGGACTTAGTCCCTAGACCTAAGAAGACCACCATCATTGGAACCAAATGGGTCTTCAAGAGCAAATTGAACCATAAGGGAGAAATCATTAGAAACAAGGCACGCTTGGTAGCCAAGGGCTATAGTCAAGTTGAAGGCCTTGATTAT
>JAGFNQ010002823.1:54303-266413 GCA_024364735.1 Boesenbergia rotunda
CCCCAAGGAGAAGGGGATTGCCTTAGTTGCAGGGGACCGATCCAACAAGAAGAAGAAGGAGAAGAAGGAGAAGGAGGTCTCTTCATCTTCATCCTCTTCCGAATCCGAGTCTGATTCCGAGGAAGACGGCAACGGCTCCTCATCCTCCGAGATGGAGAACTTTGTGTGAAGGATTATGAGAAGGGGTCGACGCTTCAAGAGTAGAGGTAACTCTAGTGAAGCTAAACTTGATAAGACTAATGCCTCTTGCTTTGAGTGTGGTAGGAAAGGGCATTTCAAGAATGATGCCCGAAACTAAAGAAGAAGGAGGAGAAATCCAAAAAGAAAGAAGAAAAATTCAAGAAGAAGAAGAAGGCCTTGAAGGCCACTTGGGATGAGTCATCCTCTAGCTCATCCGATGAAGAGAAGGAGGAGAAGAGCACAAGGCATGTGGCACTCATGGCATTGGGAGATCAAAGAGCAGTGATGAATCTACCAACTCATCAAACGCGGCTTCATCATCTTCGGATGATGAAGAGGTAACTTCTCCCGAACTTGAAAAGTGTTATAGAGCAATTGCATGTTTAACTAGTATGCTTAAGAAGTCAAAAAATAAGGTTAAAGCATTGCAATTAGAAATTGATCAATTGAAATTATCTAGGGATGATAACATTGATGACTTGCATGTTGAATTGTTAGAGGATGAGATTAAGGCTTTGAAACTTGAGGTTGAAAATTTGAAATCCTCTAAGGTTGAGGATGTAAATGGTTTGCATGATGAGTTGCTAGTAGAAGAAAACCAATCATTAAAGAGTGAAGTTGAGAGACTCAAGAATATTCTTGAGAAGTTCTCAACTAGCTCTAAAACCCTAGATATGATCTTGAATGCCCAAAGGGCAGTCTACAATAGGGCCGGTATCGGTTACCGTCCTAAAGAACCCTCATTCGTGTCTTATGTCTAGGACTGATATGAGACAATCTAGGACACCCAAGGTTCAAAAGAAAGTTGTCAAGGCATGGGTGCCTAAGTCATGTTTAGTTGATGCTTTAGGTCCCAAGGTTTGGGTACCTAAAACTTCTATTTTTCGAATTGTGTAGGTTATGATTGAGGGGGAGCATCTATCAACTTGGTTCGTTGATAGTGGATGCTCCAAACACATGACCGGGGATAGATCATTGTTTACCACACTTCACAAGAAAAGTAGAGGTAATGTTTCATTTGGTAACAATGGTAGTCTTAAGGTCATAGGAATAGGAGACATTCAAATATCCGAATGTCTTAGAATTTCAAATGTCCTTCTAGTCAAGGGGATGAAATTTAATCTCCTAAGTGTGAGTCAATTGTGTGACACGGGTTACATAATTGATTTCCAACCAAGTCAATGTCTAGTTAGACAATGTGACACCTTGGACACGGTACTAGTAGGAACAAGAGTAGACAATATTTATCAAGTTTCATTTAAAAGTGCTACTAATGTTTCTGCTAAGTGTTTCATGTCAAAAGAAGAAGAGTCCACCCTTTGGCACCGGAGGCTAGCACATGTGAACATGAAGAACATCTGGAAGTTGGCCAACAAGGGATTAGTTCGTGGCTTACCAACATCAAGTATGAGAAAGATAAACTTTGTGATGCATGTCAAATGGGTAAGCAAATAAAATCTGCACATAAAGGTAAAAGCACTGTAAGTACTTCTACTGCATTAGATTTACTTCACATGGATCTATTTGATTGTAGTACTATCATATCATTGAATGGAAGTAGATATTGCTTTGTGATCATTGATGATTTTACTAGATATACTTGGACTTACTTTTTAAAATATAAGGACCAAACCTTAGATGTTTTCATTTCTTTTTGTAGGAGGGTAGAAAATGAGAAATCATTAACTATTAAGACAATAAGAAGTGATCATGGAGGTGAATTTCAAAATCAAAGGTTTTTGGAATTTTGTCAAGATAGGGGTTATAGACATGAGTTCTCTACTCCTAGAACACCACAACAAAATGGTGTTGTAGAGAGGAAGAACCGTGTTCTACAAGAGGCTGCACGAAGCATGCTTAATGAGTACTCACTCCCGAGTTACTTGTGGGCCGAAGCTGTAAATACAGCTTGCTATGTGCAAAACCGGGTCCTCATTCATAGGTTTTTAGGGAAGACTCCCCATGAGCTTTGGTTTGGGAAACCACCCACAGTTAAACACCTTCGGGTGTTTGGTTGTAAGGTGTTCATCCTAAACACCAAGGATCATCTTGGAAAGTTCACGGCAAAGGCTGATGAAGGGATACTAGTCGGGTACTCCCTCGTTAGCAAAGCCTATCGAGTCTACAATAAGAAGTCTAGACTAGTTGAAGAATCTTCTGATGTTGTCTTTGAAGAAATTCCAAAAGTCAATGGTCAACCAGAAGATGAAGTCCAATTCGAACTTAGGAGACTAAGTTTGAATGAAAGTCCAAATGTTGTTGATGGTGATGAATCCGATGACGGTGAGCCTAGACAATCCATAGATCAGCCGGATCCTGAGGCTGAACTTGTGTCTAGTGAGCCCATTCACGAAGCACCACCAACACCAAGGCAAACTAGATTAGCCTCTAGTCATCCCCAAGACCAAATTGTTGGAGACATCCATCATGGGGTTAGGACTAGATCATTCTTCCGGAATGAGGCTAATGAAGTTGCCCTAATTTCCGAAATTGAACCTAGAAAAATTGATGAAGCATTAAATGATCCCGATTGGATCATTGCAATGCAAGATGAACTAGGTCAATTTGAAAGAAGTCAAGTTTGGGACTTAGTCCCTAGACCTAAGAAGACCACCATCATTGGAACCAAATGGGTCTTCAAAAACAAATTGAACCATAAGGAGAAATCATTAGAAACAAGGCACGCTTGGTAGCCAAGGGCTATAGTCAAGTTGAAGGCCTTGATTATGATGAGACCTATGCTCCCGTGGCACGATTAGAGTCCATTCGATTGATGCTTGCGTTTGCAGCACATCGCGGCTTCAAGCTATACCAAATGGATGTCAAATCGGCCTTTCTGAATGGTTTGATTAGAGAAGAGGTCTACGTCGAACAACCTCCGGGGTTTGAGAGTTCCGAATTTCCAAACCACGTGTTCAAGCTCAAAAAGGCACTTTATGGCCTTAAACAAGCACCCCGGGCTTGGTATGAGCGGTTGTCGACGTTCTTAATAGAGAAGGGCTTCGTTAGAGGCCAAATAGACCCTACACTATTTCTACGAAGAGATGGTGACGATATTTTTGTAGCCCAAGTATATGTCGATGACATAATTTGTGGCTCAAACAATAAGGGCTATTTAAATGAATTCATTGGACACATGGAGAGTGAATTTGAAATGAGTCTAGTGGGAGAGTTGACTTTCTTCCTTGGACTTGAAATCAAGCAAACTCGCGATGGTATCCATGTGCACCAATCAAAGTATACACAAGAAATGCTTCGAAAATTCAATATGAGTGATTCAAAAGAGGTAACCACTCCCATGGCTACAAACACAAAATTAGACAATGATGAGAGTGGTAAACCCATTGATTTGACTCAATATCGAAGCATGATAGGTAGTTTGCTATACCTCACAGCTAGTCGACCGGATATTCTATTTGCTGTGAGTATGTGCGCTAGATATCAAGTTTGTGCCAAGGAATCTCACTTAATCGCTGTTAAGAGAATTTTGAGATATCTTAAAGGCACAATAGGAGTCGGTCTTTGGTACCCCCGTACCGAATCATTTGACTTAATTGGCTATACGGATTCCGACTACGCTGGATGTAAGTTGGACCGGAAGAGCACAAGTGGGGGTTGCTAATTCTTAGGTTCGTCCTTAGTAAGTTGGTCAAGTCGGAAGAAACATTGTGTTGCCCTCTCCAAGACTGAGGCAAAGTATATTGCTATGGGAGAGAGCGTATCACAATTGTTGTGGATGATACATACTTTAGAGGACTATGGATTGAGTTACAAGGGTGTGCAAGTGTTATGTGATAACATTAGCACAATTAACCTAACCAAAAATCCAGTCCATCATTCCAGGACCAAACACATTGAGGTGCATCACCACTTCATTAGGGATCATGTAGCTAGGGGAGATATTGTACTCTCACATGTAGAGTCCAAGTCTAACCTAGCTGACATTTTCACTAAACCACTCCCCGAAAGTGAATTTAGTTTCCTAAGATGGGAGTTGGGAATGTGTCGCGCTTCATGAATTTCAAAATGCATTCAAACCCTTCATGATTATTTCGAAATTGTTGGGAATCAATTGGGTAACTTTGGGGACATCTCACACAAACTATAAGGTTTAACAAAACGTTTTTGTTTGCTAGATATGGGGTGAGATGTTAGGATCAACTAAATTTCTCAAAATGTCATTGCATCCCTTGAGAAATTAAGTTGACGAGATAATAATCACTTCGGTGACCAAGTGTGGGGAAAACCAATGCATAACACATGTGTATTTGGCTCCATGATCATACTTGGACATTCCAATCAAGGAAACTTGATTGGAAACCTGAATTTCATACAAACTTAGTTGAAATTGCTTGAATGATTGTTGATTGAGTTTGACTCCATTTGGATGGATCAAAGTGATTGTTGAACCTATAAGGACTTTTGATCCTTGTTCAGGGATCAATTTTAGTCATGAGATCATGTCCAAGTTCGATAAACTTCATCAGATCTCGTAGGAAAGATTCAGAAAATCTGAAACTGAATGTTTCAGATCGTATCAGGGAGTATCAGGAACCCTGATCGGTCACCGGACCGATCAGGCATAAGGCTGATCGGTCTCCGGACCGATCTGGCTCCACCCTGTAACGATCGGTCCACAGACCGATCAGAGGGGCATCAGTGACTTTATGAAATTCTGATCAACCTTACTGAGCCAGCCTGGATCGGTCCCCGGACCGATCTGGCACCCTATGGTGATCGGTCCACAGACCGATCAGGGGGCTCACAGGTTTCTCTCCGAACCCTACTGTTCGTGTCCTGATCGGTCAGCCGATCGATCAGGAGCATGCCTGATCGGTCACCCGACCGATCAGGCCCGGTTCAGTCCGATCAGGCCATCACCTGATCGGTCTGGGCGCTATCAGATCGAACGGTGATCCGTTCCATAGCATTAAATTGCGGTTGGTGGACCGATCCACCAACCGATTAACTTCGCGAAAAACCTCTCATTGCCGAACCCTAGCGCCGAAACCTCCCACTTGCGCCTCTTCATCCTGAGCGAGAGTGTTCCTGCGTCTCCCTCTTTCTCGTGCGTGCGAGTTCTTGCGAAGGTCTCTACGGGCGTTTCCTTGTTCTCTGCAAGTTCTCTACTTGCTCCAAGTTTTCTGCGTCTCTGTCTTGCGCCGAGAGCTTCTCCTGCGCAAGTTCTTCTTCCAGTTTTTGCGATCCTTTCAAACTAACTTCAATGGCACCAAAGTGAGTTTTTGATTTAGTTTCCTTTATGACTCTGTTCATGGATTATATGTATATGAAGCTAATCATGTTTTGGTATTTGTTCTTGGTGTGTTGTGCCGTGATCCTTGTTTTGGCTGTGACTTTTGGCCGTGACCCTCTTGATCAAATGCTTCACTTTATGATTATCACTCTATCTTGGTTCCTTGATCCAACTGTGTTCTGTTAATCATTGTGTCTTGATCACGTTCTCTGATTGGGTTTAACCTTACCTTGATCATATTTGTCTATTCCAATCTTTAGAAAGTCTTCTAAGGGTAAAGAAGTTGCTGAGGGCAGTTCAAGGGGGAAAACCCCTTCTGCATCTGCGCCCTCCAGAAGGCCTCAGCCTTCTTCTAGCTCCCGGTTCCCAAATGCGGCCTGTGAACAGGCCTTCCAGTCGAGGACCTTCAAATTACTATCCTGCCGGTCCATTGATATCCCTTTTCTGACTGAACATTGTCCGTCGGTCATGGACATAGTCATGTTTTACAACTTGGGCTTCCTTCTTTCTTTGGAACGGACCATCAATTACGACCTAGTCTCAGAGTTCTATAACAATCTTCAGCAGGGACCTCAAGGAGGCTTCGAGTTCACCACTCGAGTCGCCAAGAGGAACCTAGACTTTTCTTACGAGATTTTGGCAGAGTATCTGGGTGGTCGACGATCACCAAATCTGTATTCGATCTACCCTGAGCTTCCTGATCCTTTATTGGCACCTTTTTCAGATGTTACCCCCGACTCCATCTATCAGCATTTCTTTGGTCGTCCTCGCCCCGCCGGGCTTGATGAGTTGGGTCCTAATTTCCCTACTTTTGCAGCCCTATGACTTGCTCCAGTTGACTACATCCTTTTCAAGATAATCACAAATTGCATCTTGCCCATCACCTCAAAGCCTTTGACTGAGATCCGACCCTATCACTGCCTTATGCTCTACGGTATGCATCGCCAGATGGACTTTGACATCATGGAGAGCATCTTCCAGTCCATCCTATCCTATCATGAGCCGAGCTGTCGCACGGTCTACATGTCATTTGGTCATGTCATCACTAACTGGCTTATGTCAGTTCGTGTTGATGTCACCAAGGGCAGGACCGTGCCTATGGTCAAGCAGGATTGTCGGCTGGGTCGACGCGCTTTTGCCAAGTCCGGCATTATTATTCGAGAGCGCGATGGGGCCTTGGTATGGAAGGATGGGAGAGGACTTGGTGACCTACCTAGCAGAGCATCACATTTTCAGGCACCACCCGAGGCTGTTGCACTTCACGAGGCTCCTGCTGCTGACGCCGAGTATGACTATGAGCCTGACCCAGATCTACGATGGTAGATCTCCAAGCTAGATCGGACCCTCCAGGAGGATATTCATTTGAGGGAGCTCTATCGAGAGGAGACCCGCTCGGACTTCCGTTCCTTTGATCGCCGATTGACCGGATACAGTCTACTGTCTCTGGAGTCCAGGCATTATAGCAGACTTGGTACGCAGAGTGGCGCCGCCATACATTTCCAGGGGATGCCCCTTCAAGCAGTGCTGCACCAGGGTCTCCTGATGCCACGGTGGATGACCTCATGCACGATGACGACCTCCCCCCGCTGACGTTTGAGCATTGGATGTCTGCTGCCTCTTCTCATGATCTGTGTACTTGACCGGTTTTGGTCTGTGTGACTTTTGGGTTGTATGCCCCATGACTTGCTTATTGTGGTCTTATGCCACACGTATCTGGACTTTGATGCATCTGTCTTGCATCGTGTTTTCCTCTGGATGTTTAATGACTTGCTCTTTCTGACTTTGATGCATGTCAATTCTACTTTTGTATGCTTCTTGTTGATGCTATGATAAGTACCATCTGCATATTTGTTACACTACCATGATTCTGCTTATGATGTCATGCTCATATGATACATATGCTTGTTTTGTCATGCCTATATCTTTTTGTCATATGTATTCATATGCTTATCAAAAATCAAATTGTTGTTGGTTTGGGATACCCCTAGGGTTGAGGAGGAGTATGGTTTAAACTTAACAGACCTTCTAGACCCCTTTTCGGTGTTCGACAAAGGGGGAGAGTGTTGGTTGGTTAAGTTTAGGATGATCATGTTGTAGGGGGAGGATCTGGATTCCCCTATGATTCTAAATTTGAAAAACTTGATTGAGAATCCCTAAACTTAAAATCGGGTTGTCAAACAACAAAAAGGGGGAGATTGTTGATGCAGTCTGGCCCTGATTGTTGTTTTGGTGTTGACACCGATTTTAGTTTAGGTGGATGATTATTGATTATGATTAAGTCCTGATCGGGGATCAGGCATGGTATGGAAAATCCTAGCTTGGAGGGCTAGGTGTTGGAAAATCCTAACCTGGAGGGTTAGGTGTTGAAAATCCTAGCTTGGAGGGCTAGGTGTGTGAAAAGTCCTAATTCGGAAGAGGTGGGTGAAAAGTCCTAGCTTGGAGGGCTAGGTGAAAAGTCCTAACTTGGAGGGTTAGGTGCAAATTCCCAACTTGGAGGGTTAGGTGAAAAATCCTTAGCTTGGAGGGCTAAGGTGGATGAAACCCTAGCTTGGAGGGCTAGGTTGGAGCCCCTGGATCGGTCTGGTGACCGATCAGGGAGTTGGCACGGTGCTCCTTCGTGGATCGGTCTGGTGACCGATCCAGCGATGACTGATCGGTCTGGTGACCGATCAGGGAGTATGCGTTTCACCCATTGCTTGGCTCCTGATCGGTCTGGTGACCGATCAGGGAGCAAACAGTGAGGTTGAGTTCCCTTGCTGATCTGCTCCTGATCGGTCTGGTGACCGATCAGGATCACTGTGCAGATCGTTCTGGAGAACGATCCAGCGTCGCAGGTTCCTCTCTATGATCGATCAGGACGGAGCCTGATCGGTCTGGTCACGACCTGATCGGTCTGGTGACCGATCAGGAGGTTGCCTGATCGGTCCGGTGATCGATCAGGAGGTCTGGACTGCGAAGCTCAGAAATCGCCCGATAAAGGGGTGGATCGGTCGGGTGATCGATCCACAACCTGGGATCGGTCTGGTGATCGATCCAGGAGAGTCCCAAAGAAATCGCGATTTCTAATCAAGCGTTGGGGACCGATCAGGACGGAGCCTGATCGGTCTGGACCCAGCCTGATCGGTCTGGTGACCGATCAGGAGGCTCTCCGATCGGTCCGGTGACCGATCACCTTAATTCAAATTGCACTGTCAGACGCTCTGATCGCGCCTGACCGTATCCGATTCTCTGCTGCTTACATCTGATACTTGATTTACTGTGTGATATGCTGCTCTAACACTCTGATTAAGCTGCAGGTGACAGGGGAGGATTCAAACACTCAAGGAGAAGTCAATGGAGGCTTTCCTTAGAGCAGGTTTATCCGTTTTCCATCTCAGGTTGCAACGGCTGGAGCTGCAGACTGCAGCTGCCGACTGGAGCTTGGCTGAGGGGAGCTCAGGAAGTCCAGGGAGGGCTCAATGGTAGCTGGCATTGGCAGGAAAGCAGCTGGAGGCTGCATGAGATGCTGTCACCTGGTGCTGAGTGGAGAAACAAAAGGGCGGAAGAAGGCTTCGTTGAAGCAGAGTTCTAGAGTTTGCGAACTAAGTTCTTGCTGCGCCTTTGTGTTCTCCACATCTAGCTTGTGCGTTCTGAAGTTTTCATCACCTTGAGCAAGCTACTGCAATCGAGAAGCAATCATCCATTACTTGAGCGCTTGAAGGAGAGATCAAGAGGCTTGGAGTCCGACAGCGGGAAGACACGAGGAAGGGTTTCTTGTTTGAGATCGCCGCTGGGCGGAGCTCAGGAAAGCTTGCTGTGTTCTTGTCCTTGCTAAGTGTTTGAGTAAGATCCTTCTTGTTATTTCTTTGTGCTTAAACTTAAATCTGTGATTGAAAAGCTGTGGAGAGGTTTCTCCACCGAGAAGGAGATTGCTTTCTATCCGGTGATAACCGGGGCTTGATCTGCCGACGATCAAGGGATCGCCCACCTTAAGGGCACGCCAAGGAGTAGGGGCAAGTTATCCCCGAACCTTGTAAACCCTCCTTGTTAGCGATCTTGCTAGTGTGTCGACTTTGCTTTCGTTCCCTGTTTTCTGCTTACTCTGTGATTATTTCTTCCGCTGTGCTACTGATAAGTTTGAGTGCAGAAATTCGATTTGTGCCAAAGGTCTAAGTGATTGGCTATATTCACCTCCCCTCTCTAGCCATCCGGGTTCCAACAAGGATAATATGCATGATTCTTCTCTTAGCCTAAATGAGTCATCTTTAGAAAAAGAAAATAAGGAGTTAAGGGAAAAGGTAGAATGTCTCACTAAGGCCCTTGGAAAGTTTCAAATTTGCTCAAGGAATCTTGATATGATCATTAATAGTCAAAGAGCTGTATACAACAAGACCAGAAAAGGATATAGACCCAAGACCAAGGAAGTTACTTTTATTTCTCTTATGGGAAGTAAGGGTGCACCTATGAAGCAAATTGTTAAAGGCAATGTAAAGAATGCATGGGTCCCTAAGAAATATTTGAATGATGTTTGTGGATCTAGTGTATGGGTACCAAAAGCTTATGTTTTTCATGTTGTTTAGGTAGAAGAAAAGGACTCAAACATGTGGATAGTTGATAGGGGTGCTCAAGACATATGACCAGTGATGTGAGAAAGTTTTCCACCATTAGCTACTTAAAAGAAGGAACGGTGCCTTTTGGGAATAGTGGAAAGCTCAAGATTATAGGTAGAGGCACAATTGAGGTATCATCTACAATTACAATTCATAAAGTACTTCTAATTAAGGACATGAAATTTAACTTGCTTAATGTTAGTCAATTATGTGATGTCGGGTATAGAGTTGAGTTTCATGCAAAAAAAGTTTGATTAGGCAAAATAGCTCCGAAAATGTCATGTTAGAAGGACATAGGGAAGCAAATTTTTATTATCTTAATCTCTCTTATGCTTCTAACATTTCTACTAAGTGTCTCATATCAAAAGAAGAAGAGGGATGACTATGGCATAGAAGGCTTGGACACATCAACATGAAGAACATAGCAAGAGTGGCCAAAATGGAATTGGTGAAAGGACTACCAATGATCAAATATGAAAAGGATAAAATGTGTGATACGTGCCAAGAAGGTAAGCAATCCAAGTCATCACATAAAGGTAAAACTCTAACTAGCACTTCTTTACCATTGAAATTATTGCATTTAGACTTATTTGATTGTCATGGTACTCCTTCATTAGTAGGAAACAATATTGCTTAGTAATTGTAGATGATTTCTCTAGATATACTTGGGTTTATTTCATGAGACATAAGGATGACACTCTAGAAATATTCATAGGATTTAGTAAAAGAGTTGAAAATGAGAAACATCTCAAAATCAACCGAATAGAAGTGATCATGGAAGAGAGTTTGAAAATTCAAACTTCTCTCATTTTTGTCTAGAGAATAGGTACAAACATGAATTTTCATGTCCAACAACCCCACAATAAAATGGTGTTGTAGAAAGAAGGAATAGGGCTTTATAAGAAGCGGCTAGGACTATGCTTAATGCTTATTCCTTACCCAGCTATTTTGGGTGGAAGCGGTAAATACCGCTTGTTACATCCAAAACTGAGTTTTCATTCATAGGTTTTTAGGAAAAACACCGTTTGAATTGTGGAATGGGAGAATTCCACAAATTCACTATTTTAGAGTTTTTGGGTGTAAGGTCTATATTTTGAATACTAAGGATGATTTAAGAAAATTTGAGTCTAAGGCGGATGAATGAATCTTAAATGGATACTCATCTACTAGTAGAGGGTATAGAATGTATAACAAGAGGACTAGAGTGATTGAGGAATCATCCAATATGGATTTTGATGAGTCTACTAGCACTTACCCTAGGAAATCCTCCATTGACAAGGATATAGAAGAAAACCAAAACATTACCCAAGAAATTCAAGACTTACATTTAGGGGGTAGTGATCAAGGGGGAGGGAGAAGTGCGTTGGAGGATGAAAGAGACAATGATAATCATGTAGTAAATGAGCCTCTAACCTCTAGGGCTGTAAGACAACATCAAGATCATCCTATTGACCAAGTAGTTGGAGATGTTACACAAGGAGTAAGGACTAGATCCTACTTTAGAGAACATGCTAGCCAAATTGCCTTAATTTCACAACTTGAGCCAAAATCAATTGATGAAGCCTTAGGTGATGTGGATTGGGTTCTAGTCATGCAAGAAGAATTGAACCAATTTGAAAGGAGTGAAGATGTTCTTTTGTTGATTTGTAGGCGCTGATCTGGCTTCTTGTAGTGGTAAGATATTTAGCAGATGGAATTCTACTTTGTCGTTGGACACAAAGTCTTCTTGCTCCTTTTTGCTCCATTGGAGTGTTGGTGCAGGAAGCACCAGATCGAACCTTGTTTTGATATTGGCAAAGGATTCAAAGTTAAGGGTTGTTTGGTATCTAACAATGCTGCTTGAGAGTGCAGGAAACAAAGTCCTAGCGAAGGGCTGCTAGGCACCTGACGATGGGCTGTCAGGAAACCAAGTCCTGGCGAAGGGTTGCTGGGCGAAAACCAAGTCCTGGCGAAGGGTTGCTGGGCGAAAACCAAGTCCTGGCGAAGGGCTGCTAGGCGAAAACCAAGTCCTGGCGAAGGGCTGCTAGGCGAAAACCAAGACCTGGCGAAGGGCTGCCGGGCAAAAGTCCAACTGGAGGATTCGGTTGGCACCAGGTAAATTCTCCCGAGAGGAGTAGGTGAGGACGCGTTCCCCTTGAGGGAACATTAGGCGTCGGTTCGACCTAGGGCTCCATTTTGGAGACCAAAGTCAGAACCAAGACAGCTGAGGCTGTATAAATTAAATTAAATATTTGCTTTATTGTGTTTTGGACTAACCCTGGAAGCAGGACCGAAGGAACGTGTGTCTGCAGCTCAGAATGCCTCAAAGGAAAGAGGCAACTGCTGACCAGGGCGCCCGGAGTGTCCCGGGCGCCCCCAAGGTGAACACAAAACACAAAGAAAGTAAATGAACCTCGACAGTACATTCTGAGGGCGCCCCCGCTGTCCCGGGCGCCCCATGGCAAACAAACTGAAGAGTTAAGCTGCTGCCGCGTCTGCACTGCGCACCCAGGGCGCCCCCAGCCACTCTTACGCAGGAGACTTCAGCGCTGCGGATAAGAGTTGGCCGAGTCAACCAGGGCGCCCCCAGCGTCCAGGGCGCCCCCGTCAAGACCTTATCCCGAGGTTCAAGGGATAAGTCGTTGACTGCGCCTTGTGTGGATCTGCTGCCACGTGGGGGGGCGCCCCCGTCGACCAGGGCGCCCCCAGGCAATATAAAAAGGGCCCTAGACCCTCCTCTTCAGTACGCTGCTTTCATTCAACGCATCCAAACGCTCTGACGACCGCGCTCTGTTCCGGAAACTTCCCGACTCAAGAACGAAGCGCCGTCAACCTCCCACTGCACCGAAACTCGATCTACACCGGGAGTTGGTAAAACAAAGTGTATATTTCTATTTACAGTAATTTTGTAATCTCACTTTGTAACCGTTTTGCGCACTGTAGAATTGCCCAAAGTAAACGGTCAACGACCGTGGGCCTTGGAGTAGGAGTCGACCCAGGCTCCGAACCAAGTAAAACTTTGGTGTTTGCGTTGTTTGATTTTATTCCGCCGCGCACTTACTCTTTCTTTTAAATCCGAACATTTACCGATATTCACCCCCCCTCTATCGGTCTTTCTCGATCCAACAAGTGGTATCAGAGCGGGGTAGTTCAAACTTGGTGCAACCACCAGTTTGAAAGTTTTTTCGGATTTACGAATTTTTTTCGATTTTATTTCTTTTCTTTAATTAACACTACTCGATCTTTTTCGCCTTTTATTTTAAAATAAAAAATATCTGTAGGTGGATTTTCATCTTTTTCGCCTTTTTAAATTTTGAATTTTCATATTTTTACCATAAGTCTGAATTGATAAAACAAATAATTTTTGAAAATTCGTCATAAATTTTTTTATTATTATTTTAATATTTTTCTCGAAATTCGTGCTACTTTAATTCGAGCAAAATTTTTCCCAAACATTAAAATCTTACTTTTTCATTATTAATCAGAATTGACAAAATCATCATTTTCAAAAATTTATCATAAATTGTTTTTATTATTTTTGTTTCGCCTCGAAATTCGTGTAATTTTTTTTGGGGCTATTTTTTTTCCTTCTCCAGCACTACTAATCCAAGACCAAGTTCTTGGCACAATTTTGTGATTTCTTTTGTGTGCAAGGATTAAACTAAATGGCCAACCACGAGTGGAACAGTGCTCGACCACCACTATTCTCCGGCGACAACTTCAAGTTTTGGAGATGTCAAATGGAGTCCCTTCTGAAGGCCCACATGGACTTATGGCAGATCATCCAAACGGGATTTTCCTTTCCCGTAGAAGATGAGTCATCAATCGAGTGGGATAAACTAGATGAACACACCCTCAATCAAATCGAGACTGATGCAAGGGCAACTGCAATCCTACAATGTGGTCTAACCAAGGAGCAACTCGAGCTAGTAGGTCCATGCAGATGTGCTAGAGAAATCTGGGAAATATTGATTAATCTTCATCAAGAGATCTCAAATGGAGAAGAAGATCAGGTAAATTATCTTGCCCTTTCAGTCCAAACACAAACAACCGAGTCAGAGTCTGAACCGGAATCCAAAATCGAACCAGAATTAGACGACGAATTGACTGAGACGGTAACCAATTTCGAACTCTTTTCAAAATTAGAATTAAATAATCAAACAGATACTATAATGGTAGAGGAAGGTATAACTTTTGCAGGGAAAACTCCAAGAGAACCACCAAAGAAGGAGCTTCAACCGGTACCCAAGTCCGACTCAGACACGGAATCAGAAGATGAATTTAGATCCGAGACAGCAACAATTAAGGGGGAGATTCCTAATAAGGAATCAAAAGGTAAAATTACAAATTTGAATTTTAAAAATCATATAATTTGTTACATATGCAGGGAGAGAGGGCACTACCAAACTAAGTGTCCTACTCGAAAGATTCAAACGATACCACCGACGGCAACAAAGAAACGAGCTCCAAAAGCACGAAAGAACAAGAGTCACATTCAATGCTTCAAGTGTCAGGAGTTTGGGCATTACAAAGAGGAATGCACAGATAAACGTTACAAAGATCCAGGGAAAACCAACCAAAATGGGTAACTGTAATTTACATCCAAATCAACTCTTTACCTTGAATACTGATAGTTTAATTAATCTCCCGTGGTCAAATTTAGATATGGATGCATGCTTAGATAACTTAATGAAATCATGTATATTAGCAAAGTCAAAATTCAAAATGTTAAGACAAGAAAATGAGACTTTGAAAATTAAAATTGATATACAAGAAAAACTAATTAATAATTTTGCAAACTTAGAAAATCCAGAAATTTCTCCTCACTATGACATTATCTGAAGTTTTGTTTTGGCTATTCATAGGACTAGATAGCTTAAGGACTTAACCAATTACTTGAAATTTGAAAACATAGTATTGGGAGGAGGTGAGATGATAGTACATTGGGGAAACCAACTCTAATAAAATCAAGTCTACTTGGTCTCTTTAGACTGGTGAAACCAGCCGAAGCTACCGATCCAAGACCCAAACTAGTTAGACCAGAAAATGACCTAATTTAATTTGAAAATGAAATTTCATTAAAAGGCTTTGTCTAGGAAAGGGTGGATGATCCCATAAGGCTACGGCCAAAGAAGGCCTAGTGTCTCGCCAAGACCTGGAAGCTAATTTCTGAAATTCAAATTCAAATTATCTTTTGTCAAATTCGAATCTAACATAAATTTCAAATAATTATAGATTATAATCTGTTTTCAAAATTTCTATTTTTCAAACTTATTCTGTTTCAAAAATCACTTAATCAGTGTTCAAAATTTCTGCCTTCTAAACTTATTTTTTTTATCAAATCTGTTTTCAAAATTAAATAACTTTTTTCAAAATAAATGAAAATTCCTTTTTAATTTTTACCTTCAAACCTGTCTCACAAAGAACTTTTAAGGTTAACTGTTTGAAAATCCTAGATTGGGTGAGACAGGAAAATTAAGTTCAATTAAAATTTCTTTTATGTTGTGTTTTAATTCAAAGGATAATTCCAACATAGTCAAACCATGATTAACATGGTCAAACCTAGTCAACACTAAGGTCTTAGATAAAGTCGAACCTTGTTTGATACAGGGGGAGTTCTTCTTAATGTTTTTTTTGATTTCTCAAAATCCTTATGCTTTAAAACTTATTTTCATATCAAAATAAGGCTTTCAAAAGTTGATTCAAAAACCTTAATATATTACTATCGCTTTGGAAAAATTATTATCATTTCAAATTTTTTAAACTGTGTTATTCCAAATTGAGTTTTCAAAAATTTATCTCCTTGAAAGTTATCATACTCAGAAGATGGTTCAAAAGTGCTTCTTTTGATCTTGACAAACCCTAAAGACACAGAGGAAAGGTCCACTTCATGATCTTCAAGGACTCCTAGGATGTGTCAAATTAAGGGGGAGTCTAAGTCAAAAGAAAAACTTCAGAAAAAGTTTCTTTTTACTTATGTCTTTGTTAAACAGTTCTTTCTAATCTGACTCAAACCTTAAGACTCAAAGGAAGAGTACTTGTGGTCAACAAGCTTCCCAGGACTGAGTCAAGTTTAGGGGGAGGTCAAAATTAAAGGAATTATTTAATAACATGCTTTATTTCAAACTCTTGCAAAAATCTAAGTTTTTCAAAATACTATTTGTTAGAATTTGTGTGACTTATGAAATTGTTTTCGAAATAACATTTACTTAGGTTGGAAAATTTCCAGGACACTTAGGAAATGTCCTTGTAGTTAACAAGGTTTCCTAGGATTGTGTCAGACTGGAAAAGAAACCTAGTCAAGTGAAATATTTTGTTTTCAAAAAAAAATATCTAATACTTTTCTAAAAGTACGTATGTATTTCAAATCATAATTTATCTCAAAAACATATTAAGCACTTAATTCTTTTTCAAAAACATATTCTCCCAAATCAAGTTAAATACTTAACTTTATCATTTTAAGTATTGAATAATATTTATAAGTACTTAACAATTCTTTTCAAAAATCATTCTTTTCATTTCTAAGTACTTAAGTATTTAACGGGTATTTTTTACTTAATTTTCTCAATCAAGTACTTGACACTTAATTTTCAAATTCTTCTAAAAAGTACTTGCTCCAAAGTTTAAAAAACTTGTTAAGCCTGAAAAATCCTTTTCTTGAAAATTTTCTAAGCGTGAAAAATTTCTTGAAAATTTTTTTTTTAAAATTTTTTTGGAAACTTGGAAATTTTGCCTAAGTAAATTTTTTTTCCTTATAAAGTTGTAAATTTTTTTTCCTTATAAAGTTGTAAATTTTTTTTAAGCCTGAAATTTTTTCATAATGGTAAATTATCTAAGTATAAAAAGTTTTGAAAATGCTTTTACTCAATTCTTGAAAAATACTTTGTCAAAAACATAAAACACTTAGAAAAACTCATAAATCCCTGTTAGATACCTTGTTCACCCATGCTTGTTTTTGATATATGTCAAAGGGGGAGGAAAGGTCAAAGTTAAGAGTTAAGTTAATTATTCAGGGGGAGAATGAGCATGAGAAATTTTTTTTCTCTCTCTCTTTTCACTGTTCAAATTACATTTGGGTTTAGACTGTTACGAATTGATATGTTTTATTAGTCTTAACCTTTATGCTTAAACTGCTATCTTTTTCCTTAACTTTGAATTGTGTTGCCATAATCAAAAAGGGGGAGATTGTTGGTGCAGGAAGCACCAGATCGAACCTTGTTTTGATATTGGCAAAGGATTCAAAGTTAAGGGTTGTTTGGTATCTAACAATGCTGCTTGAGAGTGCAGGAAACAAAGTCCTAGCAAAGGGCTGCTAGGCACCTGACGATGGGCTGTCAGGAAACCAAGTCCTGGCGAAGGGTTGCTGCGCGAAAACCAAGTCCTGGCGAAGGGCTGTTAGGCGAAAACCAAGTCCTGGCGAAGGGCTGCTAGGAGAAAACCAAGTCTTGACGAAGGGCTGCTAGGCGAAAACCAAGACCTGGTGAAGGGCTGCCGGGCAAAAGTCCAACTGGAGGATCCGGTTGGCACTAGGTAAATTCTCCCGAAAGGAGTGGGTGAGGACGCGTTCCCCTTGAGGGAACATTAGGCGTCGGTTCGACCTAGGGCTCCATTTTGGAGACCAAAGTCAGAACCAAGACAGCTGAGGCTGTATAAATTAAATTAAATATTTGCTTTATTGTGTTTTGGACTAACCCTGGAAGCAGGACCGAAGGAACGTGTGTCTGCAGCTCAGAATGCCTCAAAGGAAAGAGGCAACTGCTGACCAGGGCGCCCGGAGTGTCCCGGGCGCCCCCAAGGTGAACACAAAACACAAAGAAAGTAAATGAACCTCGACAGTACATTCTGAGGGTGCCCCCGCTGTCCCGGGCGCCCCCATGGCAAACAAACTGAAGAGTTAAGCTGCTGCCGCATCTGCACTGCGCACCCAGGGCGCCCCCGCTGTCCCGGGCGCCCCCAGCGCCCAGGGCGCCCCCAGCCACTCTTACGCAGGAGACTTCAGCGCTGCGGATAAGAGTTGGCCGAGTCAACCAGGGCGCCCCCAGCGTCCAGGGCGCCCCCGTCAAGACCTTATCCTGAGGTTCAAGGGATAAGTCGTTGACTGCGCCTTGTGTGGATCTGCTGCCACGTGGGGGGGCGCCCCCGTCGACCAGGGCGCCCCCAAGCACTATAAAAAGGGCCCTAGACCCTCCTCTTCAGTACGCTGCTTTCATTCAACGCATCCAAACGCTCTGACGACCGCGCTCTGTTCCGGAAACTTCCCGACTCAAGAACGAAGCGCCGTAACCTCCCACTGCACCGAAACTCGATCTACACCGGGAGTTGGTAAAACAAAGTGTATATTTCTATTTACAGTAATTTTGTAATCTCACTTTGTAACCGTTTTGCGCACTATAGAATTGCCCAAAGTAAACGGTCAACGACCGTGGGCCTTGGAGTAGGAGTCGACCCAGGCTCCGAACCAAGTAAAACCTTGGTGTTTGCGTTGTTTGATTTTATTCCGCCGCGCACTTACTCTTTCTTTTAAATCCGAACATTTACCGATATTCACCCCCCCCCTATTGGTCTTTCTCGATCCAACATGGAGTTCATCCTTTTCTATCCCATCACTATCTTTTGGCACTACAAAATCGAATTTGATTATTAATAAATGTCGAAATCGGTTTTAAAGAATACCTCTATTTTGTGCTTCCATGAACTCCTCCTTAAACTTAGGTAGGTAAATGCTTGATCCGACCATTTATAATTTGCTTCAGTTGGATGTTAGTCCTTTTGGAGCTTTCTTTCTCTAATAACAATTGTTGGAATCGTATGGTCGGTATGTTGGGACCGGGTGCATGTTGATATGGATGCGGGTTCGTAATTTTAAAATTTATTACGTGCAGCGGAAGATTTAGCATAAATAATTTTCCAAATTATTTAACCACATATCTAAGCATGCAACCTTATATTATGTAGACATGATCATATATTAAAATTTTGCAGAAAGTAAACTAATTTACTTAATACCTCGCGTAACTCGAAGGAAGGGACGAGATCCAACCGTAAGCGTCCCTTGGAAGCTCCGCCTCTATTCGCGTCCACGCCGAGTTTTCTTCGGGATGACTTCGCAAAGCCACGAGTTTCGTGCCGACAAGAACTACTAGATTCTCCAAAGGCACGACAAGAATACCAAGAGAGAGATGGGAAGACTAACCACCAAACGAAGAACGGAATCAAGATTCCGGGAGGAAGGAAGGAGTTGCGCCCGCTTCTTCTTCTTCTTCGGCAGCTGCTTGGTGGATGAAGCTCACGGCAACAAAGGGGTCCTCCTTTTAGGGCCGGCGGCACTAGAGGAGGGAGAGGGAGAGAAGGAGAGAGAGAGAGGGCTTATTTCTAGATCTCTTAGATTAATTTCCAAGCCTTGCCTTGGTTCCTTTATATAGTAGCCTCTCAATCGCCAAGTCTCCTTTTTATGGAATAAATTTTCATGAGAAATTTATCATATAAATTTTTCTATGAATTATTCCATCATGCCAAGTTTTTATCATAATTTAATTTATGATAAAAACAACCATGTCTCCCTTTTCTTATGGAAAGAAATTTTTTATATAAATTTTTTATATAAATTTCTTTATATAAACTTCTTTATCATGGTAAATCAATCCATTATTAATTTTATAAAATAAAATAAATTAATCCATGGTTCATTTTAATTTCCAAGAAAAATAAATCTCTTTATATAAATTTCTTTATATAAATTTCTTTATCCATAATTTTATAAAACAAACCACGCTCGGTTTATTTTATAATTTGAACCAAAAATTCGGTTTTCCCCTTTTGTCGTGGCCGGCCAAACAAAGAGGGTGGGGACCCTCTTTGGCCGGCCAAACCCAAGCTAAAACCATACGAATTAAACTCATTTAATTCGTCCAATAAGTCTTCAAAAGACTTAGCCATTTTATGCTTCCGATGCGTCTCTGAAAAATTCAGATTCGACTTATCTCTCTTGATCGGAAAATCCAATTTTTAACTCGTTTTAAATCCCTCGGATCACTCGTAGTGCGTGTGACTAAATAGGCTTTCGATTTATGTTGGCCGTCTATAATCAACCAATTATAGAACGATCATGAGTGGCACCTAGTAGTACATCATGATCCCCAATTAATCGAAAGATCAACGGTTGACCTCAGAAATAATTCTGAAACCCTTCAGCAACTTTAATGAATCGTGCCTCATTCCCTTCACCACCTTATACCCACTTGGTTCAGGACACGGTCTATGTGTGTCAGTCCCTACTAGGCTGACTACGTCACACCTAGTCCAAGTAATGTCCTTCTCGTCCAACAGATTCTAATTACTCTCATGTTTCTGAGAGATTCATACTCGAAACATGTGATGCTCTGGCCAGAGGCTTCGAGTAACAATCCGACGATAGGCCTTGGGTATACATCTCCTCGTAAGGAGTGGTGAATCCTTTGTAGGCTGTTCAAACATCTTCAGGCACTTCGGTTTATACCCAATCATCCTGGGTCCACACCTCCTTGGAGATGCTTGCTTAAGATGTCAAAGTATAAGTCTTCATGACCAAGATGAATTGAACACCGCAAGTCAAAGGAACATCGCACTTAAGCTGCAGTAAGAACTTCATTGACATATCTATATGTAGATTACCATATGAAGTTTTACAGCCAGTCACTCCAATGAACTAGTTCCCTTAACTAGCATTCATGTTTATCTCCGAACATCCCAATATCACCAGCCAGTGAGAATCAGCTGATTAGAGAATAACTCATGCTAGTCTCAACAAAATTGATAGTGTCCGTATTTATCAATTCATCGACTAGGGACAATTTCAATACTTCACAATTGCACATGTAGAGATAATCACTAGTTGTGAATTCATCACAAATTCTCTCATGCTGTGAATTGTATTGTGGACATTCAGTAAATGAGTTTAAGATCTCAATCAAATACATAAACATGTATACTCAAATAGTGAATATTCATTTATTAAAATAAATGATTACAATCATAAGGCGATTGTCTTAGGACACTTCTCTCATATCACTAACAAACTCCCACTTGGCCTAATGCCAATCGTTACGGTATCCAATACCACAGGCTCTAACATGACCCTCAAACTTGCTTTGAGGCAAGGTCTTAGTTAAAGGATCCGCTAAATTCCTTTCAGTGGGAATTTTCTCAATTTGTATATCATTCCTACTTATAATCTCTCTGTTCAGATGATAGTGGCGAAGCACATGTTTGGATCGCTGATGAGACCTTGGTTCCTTTGCTTGTGCAATAGCTCCATTGTTGTCGCAGTAAACTGGTATTGCTTCATCAATGGTTGGAACCACACCATGTTCTGTGACAAACTTCTTGATCCAGACTGCTTCCTTTGCTGCTTCCGAAGCTGCAATATATTTCGCTTCCGTGGTAGAATCCGCTACAGTGTCTTGCTTGGAACTCTTCCAACTTATTGCGCCTCCATTTAGAATAAATACGTATCCGGACTGAGATTTGGAGTCATCCTTATCTGTCTGGAAACTGGCATCTGTATACCCACGTATCATATCACCTTCTCCATATATTAAGAATACATCCTTAGTTCTTCTTAAGTACTTAAGGATTGTCTTGACAGCCGCCCAATGATCCATTCCTGGATCAAATTGATATCTGCTTGTGACGCTCAGAGCATATGATACATCGGGCCTAGTACATAACATAGCATACATGATAGATCCTATCGCGGATGCATAAGGAATCTTATTCATGCAAATCCTCTCGTCTTCTGTGCGCGGACACATAGACTTTGAAAGGTTGATCCCATGCCTGATGGGAAGGTAACCTTTCTTGGATTCCGACATGCTAAACCTTTTTAGCACTCGGTCTATATATGTAGACTGTGAAAGACCAAGCAATCGTTTTGATCTATCTCTATAGATTCTAATCCTAAGGATATAGGTTGCTTCTCCTAGGTCTTTCATGGAGAAAGTTTTGGACAACCAAATTTTAACCGACTGTAAGACTGATATATCGTTTCCTATAAGTAATATGTCATCGACATATAATACTAGGAATACGACTGCACTCCTACTAACCTTCTTGTACACACAAGGTTAGTCAGGATTTTGTGAGAAATCAAACTCTTTGATTGTCTCATCAAAACGGATGTTCCAGCTTCTAGATGCTTGCTTCAGTCCATATATGGATCGTCGAAGCTTACATATTTTGGTTTTATCAACCGTTGTGAAACCTTCAGGTTGTATCATGTATACATCCTCAAGCAGGTTTCCATTAAGGAAAGCTGTTTTCACATCCATTTACCATATCTCATAATCATAATGAGCTGCTATGGCCAGGAGCATCCGAATGGATTTAAGCATAGCTACTGGCGAATAGGTTTCGTCATAATCAATTCCTTGTTTCTGACGATATCCTTTTGCCACTAATCTAGCCTTAAAGGTAACAACATTACCTTCCATGTCGATTTTCTTCTTGAAAACCCACTTGTACCCTATGGGCTTAATCCCTTCAGGTGGGTTAACCAAGTCCCATACTTGATTTTCGTACATGGAATCCATTTCCGTCTTCATGGCTTCAAGCCATTTGTCCCTTTCTGAACTTTTCAGAACATCATCATAACTGATAGGTTCGTCATCGCTAATGAGTAACACGTCATTCGATTCACTTACGAGAAATCCGTATCTCTTTGGAATATTGCGCGTCCTATCAGATCTACGAAGAAGTGGTGTTGTTTTAGGTTCAACTGATAGCTCATCATTATGAGTTATTGGTTGTGGGTTTAGACTAGGTGTCTCTGTAATGTCTATTGGATTTTCTTGAACTTCTTCAAGTTCAATACTACTCCCACTGTTTTCTTGTAAAAGAAATTCTTTTTCCAGAAATACAGCATGCCTTGAAACAAACACCTTTTGTTCCAAGGGATGATAGAATTGGTAACCCTTTGTTTCCTTAGGGTATCCAATAAATAGACATTTATCAGACTTAGCATCCAATTTGTCTGATACAGTCCGCTTCACATAAGCAGGACAACCCCATATCTTAAGGTGAGTTAAGTGAGTTTTCTTACTATTCCACGTCTCATATGGAGTAGTAGAGATTACCTTGGTCGTGACTCTGTTTAGTAAGTAAACAGATATCTTGAGCGCACAGCCCCAAAAGGATTTTGGAAGAGTTGCATGATTCATCATAAATCTAACTATGTCCATCAAGGTTCGGTTACGCCTCTCAGATACACCATTATGCTGTGGTGTATACGGCGGAGTCCATTGAGACAATATCCCATTGTCCCTAAGATAATCTTGAAACTCTTGACTTAAGTATTCACCACCCCGATCGGATCGAAGTATCTTAATACTTTTGCCAAGCTGTTTCTCCACTTCATTTCTGAACTCTTTGAATTTCTCAAAAGCTTCAGATTTGTGTTTCATTAAGAACACATACCCGAATCATGAGTGATCATCGATAAAGGTAATGAAGTAGCTATAGCCTCCTTGTGCAAGAGTTGACATTGGTCCACATACATCAGTATGTATTAGACCAAGCAATTCTCCCACTGGATTACCTTTTCCGGAAAAGGGTAATTTGGCCATCTTGCCTTTTAAGCATGATTCGCATGTATCAAATGAACCGGGTTCAAATGATTCCAGAATTCCACATCGGTGTAATTTGGTCATGCGTTTCTTACTTATATGGCCAAGACGACAATGCCACGTATAGGAGTCTATTTAATTATCTATTCGAGCACGTTTGTTGCTAACTTTGATATTGAAAATGTCACCGGATAAATCTAACGTGTAGATACCATTGCACAAAGTTTCGGTCCCATAAAGAACATCATTTAAAGTTATGTAACAACAATTGTTACTAAAAGTTAAATGATAACCCTTTTCATTCAAGCATGAAATAGATACAATGTTCTTTATTAACGAAGGAACAAAATAACAATTATCCAACTCTAAGAGAAGTCCAGTAGGGAGCTTTAGGGAGCTTTAGCAAATATGTTCCGATGGCAAACAGCAGCAATCTTTGCTCCATTTCCAACTCGCAGATTCGCTTCTCCCTTGACGAGTCTTCTTCTATTCCTTAGCCCCTGTATGTCATTACATATATGTGAGCTACACCANTTTTGCGATAGCATATGACCTTATACTAGCTAATACATTTTTTAAGAAAAAAGAAGAACACTTGATCACATTCAAAAGTGGGAATAATAAATCACAAATTGATTATTTTATGGTTAGGAAGAGAGATAGGAAGATTTGTAAAGATTGTAAGGTTATCCCTGGAGAAAGCTTAACTACCCAACATAGATTAGTAGTGTTAGATATACGCCTTAGTTATAATATCAATAGAGGAAAAATATACACGACTCCTAGAATTAAGTGGTGGAAGTTAAAGGATGGGAAGCAAAACATATTGAAGGAGAAGGTAGGAATACAAGCATTAGATGAAATATATAGCGACTCTAATACGACATGGGATAAGATGGTATCAAAGTTGAAAATAGTAGCTAAGGATGTACTCGGTGAGTCAAAGGGGCATGCACCACCAAGGAAGGAATCTTGGTGGTGGAATGAGAAAGTACAAGAGAAAGTGAAAGAAAAACGAATAGCTTATAAGGAATTATATATTTGTAAGAACGAGGAAAACTTAAAAAAATATACAATAGCCAAGAAAGAGGCTAAGAAAGCAGTGAATGAAGTAAAAAATAAAATTTGAACGACTATATCAAAATTTAGATACAAAAGAAGGGGAAAGAGACATTTATAAAATAGCTAAAGCAGAGAAAGGAAAACAAGAAGACCTTAGTCAAATAGATGTATTAAAGATGAATGCGATAGAGTACTAGTAAATGATAGCGAAATAAAAGAGCGGTGGAAGATTTACTTTCATCAACTTTTTAATGAAAGTTTTAGGGACCAACTTGACTTAGGCAATTTAAGTATTTCAAATGAGTATAGAAATTTTAATTTTCATCGGAGAATTCAAACTTCAGAAGTAGAACAAGCTTTGAAAGGGATGCAAAATGGAAAGGCCGTGGGACCGGATGATATCCCAATAGAGGTATGGAAATGTTTAGGGAAAAAAGGTATTGAATGGCTTACAAATTATTTAATTTAATATTGAAAACAAAAAAAAATGCCTAATCAATGAGGGGTAAGTAGTCTGGTTCCCTTATATAAGACAAAGGAGACATACAAAATTGTGCAAACTATAGGGGTATTAAATTAATGAGTCATACCATGAAACTTTGGGAAAAGAGTAATAGAAAAAGATTGAGGAAGGAGACCACGGTAACCGAAAATCAATTTGGGTTCATGCCTGGAAGGTCGACAATAGAAGCTATACATCTTCTTAGGCAATTAATTGAAAATATCGGGAGCAAAAGAAAGATCTACACATGGTATTTATTGATTTAGAAAAAGCTTATGATAGGGTACCAAGAGAAATTATATGGAGAATTCTAGAAAAGAGAGGCGTTAGCGTAACATATATTGACCTAATTAAAGATATGTATGAAAATGTAACGACTAGAGTGAAGACTTCAGGTGGATTGACTGAAGCATTTCCAATAAGGATAGGGTTACATCAAGGATCAGCTTTAAGTCCCTATCTTTTTACACTAATCATGGACGAACTCACTAGGCACATTCAAGATACAGTGCCATGGTGCATGTTGTTTGCAGATGATATTGTTTTGATAGATGAGACACGTGAAGGAGTAAATGCTAAACTAGAATCTTGGCGGGAAACTCTAGAAATGAAAGGTTTTAGGCTTAGTAGAGTAAAGACTGAATATATGGAATTTAAGTTTAGCAATGCTAGACGTAGTGAAACAATTGTTAAGATAGGAGATGATGAGTTGTCTAAATCGAGAACTTTAAGTATTTAGGATCGTTCTTGCAAAGTGATGGAGGAATTGAGAGAGATGTCTTACATAGAATACAAGCAGGATGGTTGAAATGGAGATTAGCATCGGGTGTCTTATGTGATCGTAAAGTACCTCTAAAAACTTAAAGGGAAGTTCTACAAAAACGGCAGTTAGACCTGCTATGTTATATGGTGCTGAATGTTGGGCTATGACTCGAGCACATGAGCAAAAGATGAAAGTTGCAGAGATGAGGATGTTAAGGTGGATGTGTGGACATACGAGGATGGATAGAATAAGGAATGAGAGTATTAGAGAGAGAGTCGGAGTTGCATCTATTGAAGAAAAACTTCGGGAGACACGTTTGAGATGGTACGGACATGTACTTAGAAGACCAATAAATGCCCCTGTTAGACGATGTGAAACTATGATAAATACGCACATTAAAAGAGGGAGAGGAAGACCAAAAAAGACTTGGTTGGCAACAATAAAACAAGATAAATTTATTTAAATCTAGATGATGATATAGTAGGGGATAGAACTCAATGGCGTAAAAGGATCCATATAGCCGACCCCACCTAGTGGGATAAGGCTTTGTTGTTGTTGTTGTTGTTGTTGTCGTCGTCTAACAAAAGGCTGCCACTAGGTTTGAAGCATCATGTACACAGCTTTCTTTTTTTAACTTCATGAAACTGAGTTTCAAGTGTTTGGTTACGAAGGGTTCAATGGTGGAGAAAGATTCATGAAACTGAGTTTGAAGTGTTTGACTGTTTGTAATTGGCACTGCAAAGAGATGCATAAAGCGAAAAGGCAAGATTTGGGGACATTGCTTGTAATTTGTCGTTTAAAGTGGCCTCTACCATGCTATAGTAGCCACCACAAAAAGTTGGAGATACTAGTATTTAACCGTTTGTTGTATTGGCTCTACATTGCAAAAAACGCATAAAGGAAAAGGCAAAATTTAGGGATATTGCTTGTAATTTTCATGTAAAGTGGCCTCTACCATGCTAGAATAGCTAAGAATTCTCAAGAACAAAAGTATATAGGACAAGCAATCCATAGCCTTCAGCTGCTAAAAACATCAGACAAAAACTTGCTAAAATAAAATGTATTTGAAAAGTAAAACTTTCTCTCTAGACTGCCATAAATATTATTGTGGCTGCTTTCTAGAACAAGTGCCAACAACTGTGTTATGTCTTTCAGCGAACTGTGCAAGAAAGCTGACACATGCATGACTATTACATGCCAATATTAAAAAGTGCAACTCACTGAATGTTGGGTTCACTCATTACTCTAGATGGCAAAAGAAACCTCTGGTGAAAAATTAAAACTTTTCAAGAATCAATCAATACCAGGGACATTGACCACCAAGAAAACTTACTTCTCGTGATGCATTCAAGTTTAAAATTGAGATCTGTGAGTCAGCACCATCAGCAGTATAGGCAGCAAAGATACTATCTCCATTGGGATGCCATGCCATATCTTCAGGCCATCTCCGTTGCTTTGGTGATAAACAATCCACAGTGCTTAGCAATGAGGCATTGGATCTGAAATAAAGAATTGAGCAGTTAATCCACAAAACTTTGGGGGGGTCAGATTTTGTTTTGATATGACTTCAACTCTTCAAGGAACAGTGAGGTTACAAATATAAGTTTCATTTTGGCTTGCACAACGGAGATTCAATTTTGGAGTTAGGAAAATTCAATAGGCTCAATAATTCATCCATAAGTGTAAGGAAGATATTGAGAAGATGGAACTTTACCCTTTTCCTTGCAACTGCCATAAATTTACAATTCCATCCAATGCACTGCACAGCACCATCAAAGTGAATTAACAGCGATTAAGAAACTAAATTAGAATTGACAGCCTTTGAGTTCAGAAGTAGACAAATGCATCTTTAACAGAAACGAAACAAGAGAATAAAAGATGAACAGGATGACAGGATCTATGGATCGTGAAGAAAATATACAGAGGATCGCTGATTAATTCGTAGTACTCTATTAAGAGAATACCACCATCCATCTCAACAGATCATTGAGGAAGGTGGAACATCTTGAACAGTTTGCATTATGCTCAAGTAAGTTTGTTCAGCTTTCCAGACCTATCCTAATTTTGTTGGCAGATCTTAATCTTGTAAGGATTGATTGAAGGGCTTAATGAAATCAAAGTCATTTTGCATGAAGCAAAATTATTTTAAAAGAAAAATTGGATTTATCCCTCCATAATTTGGACAGTAAAAGTGGAAGTATAAAACAAAGAGAGATTTCAACAGTTTGTAGGTGGATGTTTTTTTGCTTGAAGAAATTCTTGAGACATTGGCAATTAAGGAAAAACTACACAGCAATGTGCAGGCAACAAATCTTGATGCCATTGTAGTGTTGGTTATTCAAAGAACTAGTGAAGCTTGCAAGAATAACTAGATTCTTAAGAGTCTGATTACTACACTTACTTTAATGCTAAACCACTAAACATTAATTTTTTTTAATAATTTACCACAAGAAACTGAAGAATTTGACTGGACAATTTTCATCCTTGATTTCCCATTTGTTATGGAAAAAGTTGGTCAACGTATAACTAAAATTTAAATTTGAAATACACCATATATGACTAGGATGAGAATCAACATGAAGGTTATACGTGAATAAAGTTATCTAAAGTGCTATGTGGCATTACTGTACCAGTAATATAAAGATTATGCTAGTGGCATATCCATATTAAATGTTGTAGCATAAAAAAAATACTTATATAAAATGCAATGTTGTATAAGTGTCATCTAAAAGAGAAAGAGATGATTTATATCCAATCTCATAATATGAATACATGTAGGTATTTATATACATAAGGAGGGATAGAGGATTTTATAATTATAATATGTCAATCACTTAATCCCTATAATCAAGCTAATCATAATCCTTGCAATTAAGGATCTTATCCCTATAATCAAGCTAATCTAAATCAATCATGATCCCTATAATTAAGGATCACTCCCCCTCAAGCTAGAGTATATATGTCAATCATATTCAGCTTGTCACAAACTTTTGAGAATCATTTTCCGCCTAATGCATTAGTAAAGACATCAGCAACTTGGTTGGACAATGATGTGAATCCACACTCGCGAATAAAGTGGCAGTTAATCTTAATATGTTTAGTCCTCTCATGAAAAACTGGATTACTTGAAATGTGAATAGTGACTTGGTTATCATAGTACATTGGCAGTGACTCATTGTAAGTGAACCCTAATTCTTCAAGCAAATTCTTTAGCCATAACATCTAGGTTACTGAGTCATGGCTCTGCACTCAGCTTCGACAGTCAACCTAGCAACAATAGTTTGTTTCTTACTTCATCATGTTATTATATTTCCTCCTACATAAGTGTAATACTCAGAAGTGGACCGTCTGTCGGTCTTATATCCAACATAGTCAACATTAGAATAAGTTTCGATCTTTAGGTGCCCATTTCTCTTAAACGACAACCTTTTTCCCGGAGATTTCTTAATGTACTTAAAAATCCTGATAGCGGCATCCAAGTGAACTCGCTTCAGGTTATCCAGAAACCGACTGACTATTCCAACTGTACTGGAGATGTTAGGTCTCGTTACTGTTAAGTAGATGAGTTTCCCCAACAAGCCGTTTGTATTTTGCCTTATCCTCAAAGAATTCTCCAGTATCATCCCAAACACTTGAATTGATATTCATAGGCGTATCAACCGACTTCGTTCCAAGCAATCCGGTTTCTTTGAGTAAATTTGTAGCATACTTCCGTTGGCATAATGAAACTCCAGACTTATTGTGAGCAATTTCAATTCTCAAAAAATACTTAAGATGTCTCATATCCCTTGTCATAAAGTATTGCTTCAATTACTTCTTAGTTTCGTTTATCCCACCTATATCACTCAGATATTAGGATGTCATCAACATAAACCATAAGCACGATAATCTCATTCGTGCTTTGTCATACAAACATAGAATGATCCGATTTGCACTGTTTGAAGCCAGCAACACTGATTATATAACTGAATTTATCAAATCAAATTCTGGGATTTGTTTAAGACCATAAATAACCTTTTTAAATATGCAAACCATAGTAGCATGCTCCCAGCAACATACCCTGGAGTTGCTCCATAAACACGGTTACGTGCAAATCGTCATAAAGAAAAGCATTCTTCACATCTAGTTGATACATTGACCAAGATTGATTGACAACCAAAAGAATAGAACTCTAATAGAATTCAGGCGAGCAGTAGGAGAGAACGTCTCAAAGTAATCAACACCGTAAGTTTGTGTAAATCCTTTGGTCACCAGACGAGCTTTGTATCGATCAATAGTACCGTTAGCTTTAAATTTCAAAGTAAATACCCAACGACAAGCAGCATTATCAACAGAAGATGGTGTAGCCACCAGCTCACAAGTACCACGAGAGATAAGGACAGACATTTTCTCATCCATTGTTGTTCGCCAAGCTGAGTACTACAATTCAGGATCTTATATGTGAAAGTATTAGTCCCCATGGGATAGATTGATGGTTAGCACGTGGGTGTTGCCATCTTAAGGTCTGGGGGTCAAAACTTAGTAAAGCCCGTGTGTCCGCCCTCCCCACGCGCTAGTTACAGCATCCAGGCTAGTAGTCCCGTGATTTACCACCTCCGTGTTGGCTTTGAGACGGATTGACGGGAGCGCTGGGGGCGAGCGAATTGCTTTTTGCTATCTTATATGTGGAAGTATTCAACAAACAACAATAACAGGAAATAAGGGTATTAACATAGAGAATAGCAGTCTCTACTGTGATTAAATTTTCTAAAATGGCAAGTCAAACAATGAAAGATAAATCACCATGCAAATATATCATATGCAAGGGGGTGGTTTAAAACCTTGACACAACTGGTAATTTGTCATGCATGCATTGCAAACACTGAAAGCACAAGCCGCAGTTGCTTATTATAAAAGTTTAATCAGTAAACATCTGCATGCTTCTCTATTACCTGGTGATAAAGAGGTGATCATTCACAGGGCACACTTCAAGGCATCTCAGTTTCCTCTTATGATGACTGGAAATGATGGTGCCCGCTTGGAATCTAATTGTGCAAGGAGAAGAAGAAGATCGTATGATTGGGATTAAATCCTTGTGATCTTTCTGCTCTGCCAAGATTAAACGGAGGAATTTTGAGAGAAGGAATAAAGAAGAGTGTCACTACTACGAGCAAAAAAGTAACCACGATGGAACAAATGAAAGAGGTACAAAAATCATTTGTTGGTTACCAAATTTCCTCTTCGTGGTCTTTTCTTGAGATCTCACAGGTGAGCCACCGTCTGACTGAGAAGAAGACGAGGGATTCGTCCAGCTACAAGCAGCAGCGGATGTCTTCAATTCCGTCTTCCCACTCCGTCCGCCTCTGGAATCTGCAGCTATGGAAGTTATAGGTTTGGGGTTATGCGGAGGGATTATAAGCTGAGGCCGCAGTGGCTGCTGCGCAGGCGCCGGACGATTCCGAATACCATCCAGGATGTTGCTTCTTGGGGTCGACTGTATCAATCTATCTTCCTCTTTAACTGAGATGACCGAGGCAGGGGATGAAGCTTGATCCTTAAGGCGAATACGCGACAACTTGGCCTGGGAGTCGCCCAATCTCTTCTCCGCCTCCACGAGCTGCAGAACAACATCACAAAACGAAATTGAAGATCCGAATAAGAAAAATATAGGAAAGAACAAAATTGCTGAAATCAATCAATCGACGATTAGCGCGGAAAACCTGGGACTGGTAATGGGTGATCTTCTTCTTAATAATTTGGCATTCTTTGGTACGGTGCTCGATCAGGGCAACTAAGGCTTCCTCCTGCTCCTTCAACGAATCGCCATCGCTGCCGCCGCCTCCTCTCGACTCGTCGCCACTATTACCACTAACATCACATCGCTTCGCTGCAAGGGTCTCTCCATTGAGTTCGATCGCCTCTTCTTCCAGCTTCGGCTTCTTGAGCACGAACAAGGAATCCATCGGAAGAGGAACAGAAAGGGCAGAGGAAACGGAGGCGAGGCCGCTTCGACCTTAACCTCTATCGCCGCCCGCACCTTCCTCACGCCCTCGCTGCTCTCTCGTTTGAACCGGACCGGGCGTTTTGTACATGGATGGTGGTAGAAAAATTATAAATTACGTTTATTTTTTTTAATTACGTTTATTTTTTTTAATTACGTTTATCTTTTTAGAAACCTATAAATTTATTTAGGTTTTTTTTAATGTTCATGACTGTAATTTTGTCAAATTCTCAAATGAAAAGATTAAAACCTAAGGGTAATCGTAATCAAAAAATAAAGAAAAATAAAAAATAAAGAAAAAATTAAATACATTAGGTTTGTACGAATTTACGCGGTAACGATATTTCCGACGGAACAGCTGTTCCGTCGGTATGTGCCGCCCATTTTTCGCGAATTTTAGGCCGTTTCAGTCGGTAATTACCAACGGAATTACAATTCCGTCGGTAATTCATCTAACTGCCGATGGAAAACGAAACGGTATAATCGACGGAATTATAATTCCGTTGGGAACTACCGACCGAAGTATATTTCCGTCGGTAGTTTCTGACGAAATTATAATTCCGTCTATAAATTCGTCAATAATATAAGTATTTCTTGTTGTGACACTAAAACGTTTCTTGGTTTGGTTTGGGCAACAAAGAATGTTAGCTCCAACAGTGAGTGATGGCGGATAGCAACGCTTGCTGCGCTGAACAACAAGCAATAGTCTGAGTAAGTCGAGAGAGAAGGCCGAAGGGACTTCTATAAATCGTTGTTACTATTGTGAAAAAAGGAATTGCTATTGTGAAGAGAGAAAACAAAAACTTACTGCTCTTGATGTTTGCTATTGGTGACTAGGATATTAAGAAAGTTGGTTGTAATTGGTTGCCCACAAACAGAAGAAGAAAATAGCAACGTTGTTATTATCGTCGAAGAAGAACGGAGGAAAGGAAAGATTTAAGAAAATAAAAAGAAAAAGAAGAAATTGCCGTTGCGAGGCGGTAGGCTACTGTGTCAGCACAGAAAAAGATGAAAATATCTAAATTATTTTAAACCAATTCAACTAATTTAACTCGCGAATTTGATTTAACTATAATTTAACCAAATTAAATATAAATCAATTCCGATTTAAAACCAATATAATCCTTATCTCCATATCTACTCGATGAATTTTGATTAGACCCAATCTAATTTAAATATCTCATTTTTATTTCGTGTCCAATGATTTAATTTGTTTCTTTAATTTATAATCTAATATTTAAGACAGTTTATAACAAATTAAGAAATTTAAATATATCCTATTAATATAAGGACTAATTTTTGGACCCATCTAATAAGTGGGCTTAAGATGAGAGTTTCGTGGGCCTCACCTCAAGTCTAGGTCTGTCGATTATAAATTGATCTCATGATTTATCTGTCTTCATCTAATTTAAAGATTTATGAAGGATATTTGAGTTAGCATAATCATATTTTGCTATAAAGATTATAATTGTGTTAAATGTTTAAAAATATAAATTATTTCTTTATAAATTTATACTTATATTTATATATTATTAAATATTTGTAATCTAACTATATAATTTTATAAATGTGTTTTAAAAAATTTATTGTGCAAATTAAATTTATGTTTCTTGCTTTTATTATCATAAAGCATCTCATTTAAGAAAATATTCTTTCTTAATTTTTATATATATTTTTATTTGAACAGTAAGGTAGTAATTTTGATCAAAATTAACATAAGGTAAAATAAATTACTTAGGGGACGCTTAGTATACATTCGACAATGAGAATAATAATGAATTTTGATTGAGGAATTTATGAGTTTAGTGATAATTTAGTGGGGGTTGGGTTATAAAATTAAAGGTATCATATCCATATTTTAATTCTGATTCCCGTATACCAATCATCATAGATGAGAATGAAATAGATTTTATTTCCATTCCCGTATTCTAAATCCGCTTATCAAGCGTCCCCCTTAATTTATGCACACTCTCCACTATGAAGTTAACAAATAGAACATTTTAACTTATTTGAAATTTAAATTTGATCTCTTATTTATTTTAAGTTAATTTTTAAATGACAAATAGGATGGAGTTATGATGATAAATGATTGGGAGAGTGAATTTGGGAGAGTGAATGACGTCCAGCTAATGTGTACGTGTCCGATCGTCGATCGGACACCACCGATGACCTCTGATTGTCGTCCTGAATCAAACTATGTCTTGAGGGATGGTGAACTCGGCAGGATCACCGGTAATTGAGATCTCGCCGAATTAACGGTGAATGCAACGAGATCATAATTGTGATGATTCCCGATGAGTTCACCGATCTTCTTAGGACATAGTTTGATTCGGGACGATGATCAGAGGCCCCCGGTGGTGTCCGATCGGCGATCGGACGTGTATACAATAACTGTCACGTCATTCACTCTCACATTCACTCTCCCAAATTCACTCTCCCTATCATTATTAAAAAATAAAAGACTGTTTTTTACTCTCTCCCAGGAATAATACTAATATTTTAATATTAGCAGCATTTTTATTTCCTCTTTGAAGAAGTAAATTGTAAAATTTTGAACTATTAGTAGAGAAAACTAAAAATTTGTAAAGTATGAGGCGGCGGAACGACATTTTCTCAAAGCTGAACAAACCGCGATTCCACCGATGCCGGCCGTTGAAATAGGGACAGTGCGACGATTCCTCTTGGCCGATGAAGGACACGGCGTTCGCAGATCATCTCCGGAGGCGGCGTTCCGAGGCGGATCTCTTCCCTTTTCGGCGGCGCACTTATCGATAGGTTCGTTTGTCTTCTACGTTATTTTAAACAAATTTTCTCGGCAAAAACATAGTTCAGATTTCGGTTAATTAGCTTTGAAATCTAAATTTGAGAGATCTAGAATGAATAAGCCTGCAATATTTCAAACAGTTTGTCTCGGGAAACATAGTTCAGATCTTGGTTAATCAGCTTTGAAAATCTACTTTTGAGAGGTCTAGAGCTAATAAGATTCATGGAATAAGGCTCTTTTACCATCTGTTCTAACTTTACCGTCCAGAATTCGATGTGGTTTTATCATACCGTTAGGGGTTGTTTAGATGTAAGGATAGAAAGTAAAACGGATAGAAAATGAGGATGGAACAAGATGGTTGAGACTTTATCATTCGTCTGCTTGTTTGAGAAGTTAAAATGGACACTACTACTGATGAGATGTTGAAGGCATGATTTTTTTTTTTTTTTTTGCCTAGAGGTAGATAGTCTTCCCCTGATTTGCTTATCAGGTAAATCCTGAGCTTATGCTCACTTAGAGGCTAACATCTAAATTATTCGTCTCTATTAGGATTGAGATTTATAAGGTAATTCCTCTTGTTTATTCTCCTAAATACTTTACCAATACACCACACCCCCGTTGGGGCGTGAGTGGTGTGATCGTTGATATGGTAGATGCTTATGGTGACGAGAATGGAGAGGAAGATTTGTATGAAGTTGTTTTTTGGTGCAATTTCTTCAAAGGGAGCAATCTATCTAGCCTTTCTTCACCTAGAGAACTTTCTATCCCTCCATTTCCCACCCATATTTGGGTGTATCAAAACTAATAAAAAGTTGGACTCTTTTCCTTTTGTTTCTCTCTGTCCTTAAATATTTCCATCTAAGCAACAATTGGAAAAGTATTTCCCAAGTAAACAAAAATCACTAAATCTTATTGGAAACATAGCTGGGAGTTTGTTGTAGTTCGAGAATAATTGCTTAAGGCTGTCAATCTTCATTCCTATTTTTCAGCATCAGAGTAAGATGTAAGGATAGAGTATATGTTCTTGGCGGCAAAAGGCGATTCGCCAGTCCCAACGCTTTTTCTTTCCTCTTCTTTAACATGATGGCTCCAAATACAGTCATAGTTAACATCTCAGGGCAGCAAGCCTAGAGTTTGCCCATGCTTCATCAAACCTTGAGTGTTGTCGTTTTCATAAGAATTATACACATTCTACAATTTGCGATAACCAAACATATGAAGAATTCAATGTGTAAACGTTAATGCATTCAACCAACACCCACCTTTTCCACTACTATAATATAATTAGAGAGCTCAGGAAAGCTAAATTTCAGTCTGGAGGGAAAAAAAAAACTGGAGCTTCATGACATGTTCCAGAAATCAGCATTAGAAGTTCTGATTTAGGTATCATTTTTGCAGTAACTTTACTGATAATTTATCGAGCTAAAGCATTAATGTTAACAAGGTTTTGACAGTATGATCAAGTGCTTCTTTATATGATCAAGTGCTTCTTTAGTCTCCTCTTCCAGATATCTCTATAATGCATATCGATTTCACTTCTCGTGTATCTATTTTAGATGCTATTATATTGCATAAGTATATGTGTAACAATACAAACTTAATTCCAAGCAGTACTATGGGGTGAGTCTCAATGTATATTCTGTAGGCCTATGAAATTCTTCCTCATCATGTAAGAGGCACGTTTCGAATCCTTGAGGCATTCTTCGTGCTATAAAGGCTTGGGGAATCATGTCCATTAACAGCCCATATTATTTTTTAACAATTGTAAAAATTGAATTTTTAAATATTAATTATTATTTATAAATTATAAATATCAATTATTTTTTGTATTTTAACCATTAATGTTATAAAAACAATACGAATCATATATTTTTAAAGCTCTCCAAGTATGCAAGTTTTAAATATCTTACTTAAATTAAAAAGCTCTTTCGATTTAAACCCATTAATTAGGATTCAGAAAATTTCAAGATAAAATGTTTTAACCAAATTATAAAGATACAAATAGTTCTAGTTAAATGGTAAGGTAAAATCTAAATAAGATTTTTAATAAATAAACTCAAAGAACAAGTTCAAGGTTAAACATAGTCTAATTTGGCCATTGTCCTTGAGGTTATGTATACACAGTAGTTCATTTTTTTTTACCAATATTTTGTATTTTTTAGATACCATAAAATGGTCCAAACATATCATTGTTGTATGGGCGATGACAAAATTTGCGTTGCTGAGTAGAGAATTATTCAACTTCTTCAACAGTAGTGTCTTAATCGATTCTTAGACCAGATCAGTTCTCCGAAAACATTTATATTCGTCTCTTGTCCATTGTCTCGCATCTGCCATTATATACATGAAGTTCGACGTCTATATTTTCACCTAGTACGTGTGATCTCCGTCCTGTTCTACCTGTTACTTAGCAGTATTAACTTTTGAGCCTCTTCATGGAATTTTCTTGCAGTCGTACTGCTTGTTCCTTCAACCGGGGGCCACAGCCTGATCTCTCCAAAGGTATGGATTCAGATATCACCCTGTGCTGTTATTTTTACAAGTTCTTACACATGATCAAACAGGGGTATAAGTATTCACAATCTGACAGTGTACGAATGCTTGTTGACCGAACTAATGGTTAGAGCCACGTGGCCATGGCATTCATCCCCAAAAGCTCGATTATGATTCTGTTAGTGTTCGTCTTAGAATTAATTATGAAATAATTATTTAAAAAATATTTTGTATCATATTCTTGATTATGATTCTGTTGGTGTTAGTCCTAGAATTAATTATGAGATAATTATCTAAGGAATATTGTGTATCATATTTTATTTAATAAAAGTAAAATTTGATTACTATATTTATTTCATGATTTTGACCGATGAATAAATATAATAATATCCTTGGATAGTATGTTCTAATCTACATGTAAGTCAATTGATCACTTGATTTCACAAGTCATGTATATGAGATATCAAGTTGACACATGAGTATATATTAGAGAATATGTATTGCATTGACCTACCATGAGAAAATTTCATGAATTATTATGAGCACGGGCGGAGCCTATTAAGGCCCAGTGTGGGCAGCTGCCCACACTGGGCCCTACAAGAAAAATTTATTAGTAATAAAATATTAAAAAAAGAGAAAAATTTAGTAGTAATAAAATATTTAAAAAAAGGAAGAAAAAGGTGATCACGGCATTGACGGCAACAAATTAAAAAAAAAAGGAAAATAAATAAATATTAACATGTCTCGTGAGTCGTGACATGCAGATTAAAAACAAATAAAATCAGATTAAAAAGAAACAAAATTTCGTTTGCCACTCAGACGAAGGACGTTGCCCTCGCCGACTCGCCGACTTCCCTATCGCCGGATCACGCTCGTCGCCTCGCGCCCTCGCCGCCCTGACACTCCATGGGAATCAAAATTTTCAATCTTTATACTTAATACTCTACAAGATCGCATAAAAGCGAAACGGCTAAAGGTAACCACCTAACCCTAATTCCTAAATCCTTATTTGTTTTTTTCTGTCAATTAATTTAGTTTACATGTAACTCATGATTATTTTTTATTTTTTTTCATTAGGAAATCATTTTATCGACAATGCATAGATTTTTTAAAAGAAAACATTCAGAATTAGATGAACAAAATATTGAAGAGGACAAAGATGTTAGAGTTGAAGAATTTGATTTTTCACAATTACCGGCAGATCCTGGACTAAGAATTCCAATTTGTGATTATAATGCTAACATTAGAGATCAAGTTCGAAGAATATATTTGCAAAGGGGTCCATGTCAACCTTCAGGATATGAATTCCCAAAACGAAAATTTGGAGTAAGTCAATTTAGACGGTTCAATCTTTCTTGGTTTAAGGAATTTGGTGATTGGTTGGAGTATAGTATAGAAAAAGATGCTGCATATTGCTTGTATTGCTATCTCTTCAAGACAACAAAGGGAAAACAAGCAGGAGGAGAAACTTTTGTTAGAGAAGGCTTTACAAATTGGAAGAGTAAAGATAGGTTACATATTCATGTTGGACAACATGATAGTGAACATCATAAAGCTCGAATGAATTGTGAAGCTTTGATGAATCAAGATGAGCACATTCAATCAATTCTGCATAAACAGTCAAAGCAAATGCGGAATAATTATCGTATCCGTCTCAATGCTTCAATTGATTGTATCAGAGTTTTGTTGCGACAAGGAAATTCATTTCGAGGTCACGATGAAACTGAAGGTTCTCTTAATCCTGGAAACTTTCTTATTCAATTAGAGTTTTTAGGTGCTCATAATAAAGAGATTAATGATGTGATATTGAAAAATGCTCCTAAAAATTGCAAGTTAACATCACCTGATATTCAGAAGGATATAGTGAGTGCTTGTGCAACTGAAACAATTAATATTATTATCAGAGATATTGGTGATTCATTGTTCTCTATTTTAGTTGATGAATCTCGTGATGTGTCAGCAAAGGAGCAAATGTCAGTTGTTTTGCGTTATGTGGATAGCAGTGGGCATGTAAATGAGCGTTTTATCGGAATTGAACATGTTACTAGTACTACAGCACTCTCACTTAAAGTTGCCATTGATAAGATGTTTTCTAAATATAATTTGAGTATGTCTAAGTTGAGAGGACAAGGTTACGATGGAGCAAGTAATATGCAAGGTAAATTTAATGGTCTAAAAACACTTATTTTAAAGGAGAACCCATGTGCATTTTACATTCATTGTTTTGCCCATCAACTTCAACTAGCTCTTATTGCCGTGTCAAAGAAAAATCTTCCGATTTCTAATTTCTTTCGTGTTGTTGGTGATGTGATAAATGTTGTTGGATCATCCTGCAAACGGTCTGATCTTCTTAAGGAGAAACATTCAGATTTTATTATTGAGGCATTAGAGAGGGATGAAATTTCTACTGGTCGGGGACTCAATCAAGAAACTTCCCTTCAACGTGCTGGGGATACACGTTGGGGGTCACATTATAATTCTTTGATCAGATTGATTTCTATGTTCTCTGCTGTCAGTGATGTACTTGAAATGATTTCAGAAGATAATTCCAGTTCTCCTGATCAAAAAACTGAGGCTTTTAATTTATTGGAGTCAATACTTTCATTTGATTTTGCATTCAATCTACACTTGATGAAACACGTCTTAGGGATTTCAAATGAATTGTCAATGGCATTACAAAAAAAAGATCAGGATATTGTGAATGCAATGGATTTGGTACAAGTATGCAAACACCGACTTCAAAAAATGAGAGATGATGGTTGGGATTCATTTTTAGAAAAGGTTCATTGTTTTTGTCAACAACATTACATTGATGTTCTCAAAATGGATGATATGTTCACACGTTGGGCACCACGTGGTCGTCCCCATCGTAATCCACCAGAATTGACAAATTTACATCACTATCGTGTTGATTTGTTCTATGGTGTTATTGATATGCAACTTCAAGAGTTAAATGATCGTTTCTCAGAGGCAGGTATGGAGTTACTTCGTTGTGTAGCTTCTTTGTGTCCACAAAATTCATTTTCAGCTTTTGATAAGAAAAAATTGATACAACTAGCTGAGTTTTATCCACAAGATTTCTCGAGGTTTGATCTCCTTGTACTTGATGATCAACTTGATACTTATATATGTGATATGCATTCTAACAAAACATTTCAAGAATTGAAAAGCCTGGGTGATCTTTCAGAGAAGTTAGTTATGTCAAAGAAAAATTTGGTGTACCCGTTGGTTTATAAGCTTTTGACATTGGCATTAATTCTACCGGTTGCGACTGCGACAGTAGAGAGGGTATTTTCTGCCATGAGAATTGTGAAGGACAGGTTGCGTAATCGAATGAGTGATGATTGGATGAATGATAGTCTCATTGTTTACGTAGAAAAAGATATATTTCTATCAGTTGATAATGAAGCTATTGTACAAAGGTTTCAAAATATGAAGACTCGAAAAGAACAATTGTAAGGTAATTATTTTGTGATGCTTTATGATTATAAAATTTTATATCTTTTTCATAAATTATATTATATTGTTAATTGCCTACACTGAATTAATATTTTAGCTCCGCCCCTGATTATGAGTGTTATAAACTTTTTCATGTGACTATTAGTATGAATAGTCCTTAGACCTGAAGTCACTATGGTTCTCTATATAAGAAGTTGTGTACTTTGGTATCGTCAAATGTCATCCGTAACAGGATGGACTATAAAAGCGTTCACTGGGTATGCAACAAATTATGCGGAGGGATATGAGTGATGTAGAAGAGATTTATCTCTCTCATATAATGGGAGTGATATTTGTGGACCCCTTGATCGAGTAGAACTATTAAATGCATGATCATGCTCAAATGAGTCAATATTAAATATTGAACTCATTTGTTTGAGCGAGTCTATTTGGGGATCAAGAAACACAAAAATTAATATCGAGGATGACACGGTTTATGCCTCATTGATCAATTTAGATATTGAAGATAGAAGGACAAAGTCATACGAGATAATAGTTACGAAGGTTAAGTCGAATCTCGATTTTCTCGTCACTTGGGTAGCAATGATACATTATTAGATGTCGCTCATTGCTTATGTGTCTAAAGCGGTTTAGATATAGTGTCAATGTTACGAGAGCCTATTGGGTCACACATAAAAGACATAATGCTTCGAAGATTGATTGATTTTAGTTTGACTAAAATGTGATCCGAATTAGATTAATAGAGTTAGACTCAAATAAATCCAATTGGATTACAAAATTAAGTCTAATCCGAGTTAAACTCATTAAGATTAGATACAATCAATTAGATTGGATAATAATTCATTAAAATATTAAATGGATTTATTATTAGAGAAAAATGAAGAATTTTCTCTTCATTAGATAAAGAGAAATTGAAAAAGCTAAAAATGAGAAACATGTGCTTAATTATGTTTATTAGCTTTAATCTAATGGAAAGCTCAAGGGACAAAATTCCTTCGTATTCATGAGATGTATATAAATAAATTTTGAAAATTGCAAGTGATGGTGTGTCATTTTTCTTCCCTTCTTTTTCTTCCTCTGTCACTTGGCCGAAACTTCTTTCTGAGAATGTTTGGTTTTTATGCTGTGTAAGTTCTTCTTCGAAGTCGAGATCGTGTCCGTGTAGATACTACTAGAGGCATGGACACTTGAACGTGCAAGAGATCCAGCAAACCGAAGATGAGTGGGATAAACGAAGGACACACATCAAAAATATAACCCTTAATTAGATAAATCAAATTTTATATGAATTTTATTTTGCATGAACAGTTCGAAGGAATCTCAAATTTCTATTATAATTTTAAATGGTTTTCATATAGAGATCCCTACAAATTCAAGTACCAAGTAAATTATTTTTGATATTTTTAGATGGTATTCAATATGCTTTCGCATGGTGAGGACTAGAACTTGGAATTTCTTACGGTTAGAGCTATCTAAAGTCTGAGATGCTATGGGCTACGTGTTTAAAAGCTGCAAGGAATATTGGACGTAAGGGAGGCAAAATTTTGGCAACATGAGTTGTGGGGGAGATTATTGGTACTCTAGAGAAGCTATAGTTGAAGTAATAGGTGTGCGGAGATGCTTGCGATCTCTGCGTTAATTTCACAGTAAAAAAAAATGATTAATGAAAATTTTCCAATCAACCTCGGGCGATCGGTCCGGCCTCACGAAAATTTCCCATCGGCTGTCAGGGTAAATCGGGAAGTGCTCGCATTCGGCGGTCTAGAAGCCCAGCGTCTCAGGATTCGCGTTCTATTTGGAGGAAAAATTTCTATAAATACGTCGTAGTTAGGGATCAAACTGCGGATGTCTGATAAAGTGACTAGTTACTCTATCACTGTATCATAACCCCGAAGGTGTTAATTTCACAGTAAAACAGGTAACACGAGAAGAGACAGATAGAGAGAGAAAGGAAACCACATGCTGATGTCTCATGCAGAAATCTTTGGAAAGGCAGAGAAGAAGAGTTCAAAATTCCAATACTATGCTCTGCTACTCTCGTTCCGCAATAATGCAGTCATCACAAGCAGTAAACAGGAGACACGTCCTTTATGTTCGATCGACATCATCAAGACATGATAGTGTGTCGAACTTGGCTCGTAGAAACCATTCCATGTACAGCCACGGTGGAGATATATCTGGTGCAAGGACATAATCGATGTTGTTCCTTCTCGCCAGACTCTTTGCTTGCCTGTTTGATTCTCTCAGTGAAGAACAAGAGTGGCATTAGGAAAGTGTTGGTTTAATAGTTTTACCGTCCCCTCCCTCGGATTTGACTTCTCACCAGTCTCTTTGCGCAGAAGTCTGAAAAAGGCTTGGACTCTGATTAGAGAATCAGGGACGGGCAGGACCTGTGAGCCTTTTCATTTTCTCACTAAGTGATAGAATTAGATAAATTAGAAAATATAAAATAGGATGGTGGAAAACAGCCAGCCCTTATATACATGTCATTATAGATCTCATGATAAATTAGAAATTAGGAGTCTCTCGAGTCCCAGGATCAGTTTGACGCAATGCCTTGGATTCTTAGAAGATGCTGCTGCACCTGCCCTGCCTCCCCTTTCAGTTGATTAGATCGCCGCGCAGTGTCAAGTCGGAAGTGATTGAGAAGCGTGTCAAGGAGTGGTCCACTGCAGCAGCGAGGTGCTACGAGACGACAAGTCGAGTTCTGGGAATGTCGGGATTAGGAAGGCACTCCCTTCTCTCATCTTCTGCCTCCGAAGCAGCCAAGAGTCTGCTGGATTCATAATCCCGTAGAAGAGTGAAATAGATTTTCAATTTGATGACTAAGTTAGCTTGTTGATGAAAAAGGATGAGTGATTTTAAGAACTACTCCAAAGTGTATTTTTCTTGTAAAAAAAAATTGACCGTCCGCAATCCATCGGGAGAATTTTCCGACAATGCCCTTCAATAAACAAGTTAGAATCCGACGGAGAAAATGAAGCTAAGGAAGAAATGATTATAGCTAAATAATATATTATGCCTACATGTAGATGAAGGAAAGAAGACTTTATATAGTCGGGAGAGCCGACAACCTCTATCCCCTTTCTGCCCTATTTTTTATCTCATGTGGGGATAAGATCAGGGATCATTGTCAGCTTGCAGACCGGCGCCGTCTCATCCTAATATACGTAGGGGGCGTCATGGTACGGGTTATCAGTGTTTGTCAGACATGTATTGCGTCAGAGAGGTATCCACGATTCGGACATGAGTGGTGTCAAGCCCGAACCAGCCTGCGCCGACTCTGGTACTACCTTTATCTGTGTGGTATCAGAGGGTAGATGTTGCTGCGGATAGCGACAAGTTCCGAGCCAGAGCTGACTTAGAGAGTACACCAATCGGTTATCTTAAGGAACACCAAGCTATGGAGCAAATGGCACGCCGGTCGGAACATATGCGACGTATAGAGTCAGGGGGTACCCAGACATCGGCCGGCCGACTGATCCCTTGAAAGAATTTTATTGTAAGGAGTATGGCGATCAGCTGATGTTAAGTTGTACACTTGGTGCTCCCCGATGGGTCTAGTTCAAGACTATACCCGGTCAACTGTCCAATCGAGACACCCGACCTGGGTGGAATTCGGGCCAATGACAATCTGACCCATTTCGTGCCCCACCACGACGGACTATCCGACCTCCCTTTGGAAATGACCCATCTTTATGAAGCGCCATACTGGCTGACCGAATTATACATGAGCTAGGTTGGGATCATAAGTATCTCCTTCGAGTCTAGTCGAAGGAGGCGCCGAGCCCGACTGACTAGACCTCTCGTTCAGAGTAAGCCAGGCTAAACCGCACAGGCTGACCGATCGACCAGTTTCCAACACCAAGTGCCCGACTAACTCACGGCGTGGCCAACATCGTTATCTTGTCATGCCTTTCATGTCTTATCCTTTGATGCTCAATGGATCAATTCGTATCCCCTATTAATTGTTAGGGGTCACGTGTTCCTCACCCATTGGTTTTCTCGAGTAACGAAGCGTCTGATGTCAGAAAATGCAAACGCACGTTGCGCACGCTATGTGTCTTCTCGAGGTTTATTATGGCGAAAATGGACGACCCTGATCCAATCTCGCCTTTTTATCGGATCCTCATCGGACGGCCGACATCCACCCCTCGACCCTTTATAAGCAGCTTCACCCCTTTTCATCGTCCCACATTTTACTTCGTTCCTCTCTTGCTTTGGTGCTCTGCTAGGGTTTCGGCCACCTTCTCTGGCGACGGTTGTCCTGCAGCACCACACCTTTTCCGGCGACCTCTTGTTCTTTTCGGGTTAGTTCACCCTTCGTTATACCCTTGTCTATTCATGGTCTCTTCCTCTTCGATCCCCGGCCCGTGGTACGTAACTGTCGTGTCCGAGCTGCGCTCCCGGGACCTCGACCGCCTATGATCCGAATACCAAATTTCATCCGGCCACCGCCTAGTGCTACCTGGCCCGACTGACCGACCCGAGAGACCACCTTTAAGTTACTTGACCCTCTCCCGAGACCATCTTCAGGTCGGCCTCCGTTTTCCCCTCCACCCTTTTGTTTAGGAGTTATGCCGGTATTTCTAATTCCCCTTATCCCAACTAGTCTCGAATGCCATTCGCCTTATCTGCGGGTCGATCATTATTTTTACCTTATATCGTGTTCCTCTTCGCCCAGAAATCTTTCATTTCTTCTACTATCCCCAAAAAATAAGAACCGGATGATTTCTTCTTCCAAGCTCGAGCCAAGACCTCCTTTTTGGCGAAGCTTCCGACCTCCAACAAAGGTTGGAAGGATCGCTTCTTCTTCATCAACACTACCCCCGCCGAGCTGGTCCATCATCTGGATAGAGGACCTGCCCCCTTCACCGCCTCTTTTGAAAGGCTACCGCTCTTCGCCTACCTACCAGTTAGCCATTTCACAGATCGGCGATCGACGCTTCCATGGGGTGAATCTCCTTCAGGAGGAGATCCTCTACACCTTTGGCTTAAGCCAAGTCCCAGCCTCCCGACTTGACTCACTCGGTAAGATCCCTTATCTTGCTCTTGAATATTTATAGCAAACTAAGCGTTTACTATTTTGCAGTCACCATGATATTCGTTACCGCCGTGGAAGATGAGTTTGGTATTGATGACGCGGAGTTGGAGTCCAGAGTGGCCACAGAGCTGGAGAAGCGTGCTGTGGATTCATTCACATCGGCTCCTGTGCCCGAACCACCACTCGGCCACCCTATAGCTGCGGCGAGCCCCGATGCGGAGCCCGTAGAGGAAGACGATCAGCTTCTCGCACTAAGGCAACGTCGGGCCCGCGTTTCAGGCCATGCACCTGTTTTGCCGACCGAGGTTCAGGTCAGTGCCACCTCCGCTTCTCGACCGAAGAAGAAGAAGCGGGCTCTGGCAGGCCCTTCGACGCACACGGAGGCGTCCACCCGAGCGGCTGCTTCGAGCGGCTCTTCTCTCCCCGACCCATCATCGAGCGCGCCCAACTTTCCCCTTCCCCTTGATTCGGGGTCATCACCAGCGGAGGTCCCAGTCACTCCTCCCCCGCTTCACATCCTGGTCCCTTCCCTTGCCAACCCTCGCTTAGAGATGCCAACCGGGAGCTTGTTATACTAGTCCCAGGAACTGCAACTGTATGGGCCGATTGTAGACTGTTATCTGCAGGGGGTCCGGGAATCCTACTATCGGGGTCCGAACAGCAAAGCTAATGCCTTCTTCCTGGAGGCCACTCAGGTTTTTTTTTTGGGTCTTAAGGCTTATTTAACTTACAATCTTACTAACCCTTTTGTGTGCAGTTCTGGGGCTCGTGTCATAGCCTATCGATGGTTGCGGTGGCTCATGCTTAGGCTCGAGTGGGCGTCGAGCGACGTGTGAAGGAGCTGGAGACTCGGCTTCGTCATGCTCGGCTGTTCTCCAACGAAGAAACGCTAAATGACCTCCGGGTAGAGATCATTGCTCTACAGGACCGGCTAGCGACTGTGGAGGAGCAGCTGAAGGTGGCTAAGACTCAAGTAGACTCCTCCGACTCGGCCATGACCTACGCCCAAAGCCGGATCTTCACCCTAGAGTATGCCGAGCGAAAGGCCTGGGTCTTCCACGCTCAGTCTTAGGAGGAGGCGAACAAGAGGAAAGCCAAGCTCCTCCAGCTATCACAGTCCAACGAATCCCTACAAGCGGAGTTATCAGCTAAGGAGAAGGACCTAGCTGCCCGAGTTGAGATGGCAGAATCATTGGCTGCTCACCTGGCCAACTGAGACCAAGAACTGAACTCCCAGGCCGTGGAGCTCACTCGGCTCCACGCCTAACGGTCCGAGTGGGAGGCTACTCAGGCAGAGCTCGAGGATCTCCGGACCTATAGGGCAAACGAGGTGGTGCGACTGAATGCCCACCGAGTGGAGTATATCACCTCGGCTGCAAGCAACTCACTGCCATGATGAATTCCCTGCTTAAGCTGCAACTGACCAGTACTTTCGATCAGTTTAAGCAGGGAGGACACCTTCCTCCTGAACTCCCAGTGAGCACGATGAAACTCTCCGGCCTGACCCAGCAACTACCGGAGGAGGCTCAACGGCCATTTGACTGAGTGCCCGGGGATGTTTTGCTCTGTCTGTTTTTTTTTTGTTTGCAGAGGATGTTTCCTCCCTCTTGTAATTATCTATCATATTAATATATTTTGCACTTTTACCCATTATATGCGTATTTTTGCATTGTTCCCCTTCCTCGGAGAATCACTGAATGCCTTGGTTGCACTTGGGTCACTTTCTGTTAATTTGACCCCAGCGAGGTCTGCCCGAGGGACCTTGCCCTCACCCACGGTAAAGAGCACGAGGTCTCATAGAGCGTCATGAGTTAAGTAAAGGTACGGGGACCGCCCGCCTGTAACTTGCTAGCTGAGCGGGAATCTGAACACTTGGTCGGTCTAATTTCTAGGAGCGTGAGCCGCCACGCGTCCGATCGGGGACACCGAGCCCAGTGGTGGTGTGGGGACATGCCCACCTATAACTCGTTGGCGAAGCGAGAGTCTGGACACTTGGTCGGTCCGATTCCAAGAAGTGTGTGTAGCCACGCGTTCGATCGGGGACACCGAGCCAAGTGGTGGCGTAGGGGCATGCCCACTTATAACTCGCTGGCGAAGTGAGAGTTTGAACACTTGGTCGGCCCGATTTCAGAGAACGTGGGTTGCCACGCTTCCAATCGGGGACACTGAGCCAAGTGGTGGCGTGGGGGCATGCCCACTTATAACTCATTGGCGAGGCGAGAGTTTGGACACTTGGTCGATCCGATTCCAAAGAGTGTGGGCAGTCACACGTCCGATCGGGGACACCGAGCCAAGTGGTAGCTTGGGGGCATGCACACTTGTAACTCGCTGGCGAAGCGAGAGTCTGGACATTTGGTCGATCTGATTCCAAGGAGCGTGGGCAACCACGGGTCCGATCGGGAACATCGAGGCAAGTGGTGTCGTGGGGGCATGCCCACTTATAACTCGTCGGCAAAGTGAGAGTCTGGACACTTGGTCGGTCCGATTCCAGGGAGTGTGGGGCCACCACGTGTTCGATTAGCGACACCGAGCCAAGTGGTGGCATGGGGGCATGCCTACTTATAACTCGTTGGCGAGACGAGAGTCTGAAATGCTTGCACATGTCATGGGAATCCTGTCAATTCATTGACAACACAAAGTTGGGTAACACACCATGCTTATACAACCTTACCGTGACTCTCCGTAGGGTTGGAGATGAATGACGCTCCAGGGTCGGTCCAGCTTCATTTCTTGCTCGTTTTCCAAATAGTACGCCTCAGAGGTAAACTTTTGAATTATCTTGAAAGACCCTCCCCATTGGGGCTCCAGCTTGCTAACATCGCCGACCGACTTTATTTTTTTCATACGAGATCCCCGACCTGGAATGTCCTAGCCAGCAGCTTTCAGTTGTACCTTTGCTTCATTCTTTGGCGATAAACGAATATCCTTGCGACAGCTCTTTCCCGGATCTCCTCGAACAGGTTCAGCTCCAAGCGCCTCCTTTCCGCATTTTCTTCGTCATACTCCTTCCTCCATTCGGATTCACACCCCACTTCCACTAGCACCACTGTCTCGCTTCCATAAAACAGCTGAAAAGGTGTGTGACCTGTTTCCTCGCTTGGCGTGGTCCGCTGGGCCCACAGGACGCTGGGTAACTCGTCTACCCACGTGATCTAGCTTCGTCTTCAACCCCCTCAGGATTTCCCCATTGGCAACCTCTATTTACCCATTACTCTGAGGGTACCCAACGAAGGTGAAAGATTGTTGAATGTCATCATCCGAGCACCACTCCCTAATTCTCCTGCCCTGGAACTGTCATCCATTATCCGAGACCAACTTGTGAGGGATCCCATATCGGTAAAGTATGTTCTGCAATAGGATCTTTATCATCGCTTGCTCGGTGATACATGCTAATGCTTCCACTTCTATCCATTTGGAAAAGTAGTCCACCGCCACTAATAAGAATATTTTTTTGACCCGCCGCATCTCCTCTCGCTTGGTAGAAAGTAGGGGGAAAGGGGATTGAGACGCCTTCTGGCCTAATGGCATTTCCTCGACCCGCCGAGTTGTCGATGGCATGGGGAACTGGGTCACGGGGCTTCTCGCATTCAGGGGCAACTCTGGGGTCTTCTGGGCTCAAGCAACCATTAAGAACTTGTACGCCTCTTGCGTGATTGTAACCGTCACTCGATTGGGTTCTTCTATCTTCTACTCCCGATCAGGGGAAAAGCCCTCCTTCTAGCATCAAATATGATTCTGTCAAAGAGTGAGGTGGACTCCCAACTCGATGATGAGGCTAGCTTGTCGATGGAGAAGGATGGATGACGCTGAGAATTATTCCAAGGGGCGCCTTTTTTGCGAAAAAGATGACCGTCAACAACCCACCGAGAGAGTTTCCTGGCAAGGTCCTCCGACGATCAAGTAAGAATCCGGTGGAGAAGATGAAGCTAAGGAAGAAATGACTGTAGCTAAAAAATATATTACCCCTACCTGTAGATGAAGGAAGGAAGACCTTATATAGCTGGGGGAGGTGACAACCTCTGTCCCCCTTCTGCCTCATTTTTGTCTCATGTGGGGATAGGATCAGGAACCACTGTCAGCTTGCCGACCGGCGCTGTCTCATCCTGACATACGCAGGGGGCAACGTGGTACGGATTGTCAGTGCTTGTCAGACATGTACTGTGTCAACGAGATATTCGCAATTCAAACACGAGTGGTGTCCGGTCCGAGTCGGCTTGTGCCGACTTTGATACTACCTTTATTTGTGGGGTGTCAGAGGGTAGGTGTTGTTGCGGATAGCGACAACTTCTGAGTCAGAGCTCACTTAGGGAATACGCCGATCGAGTATCTCAAAGAACACCAAGCTATGAAGCAAACGACACGCTGGTCGGAACATATGTGACGTACTGAGTCGGGGTACCCAATCATCGACCGACCGACTTATTCCCTGAAAGAATTATAACGTAAGGAGTATATCGATCGACTGATGTTAGGTTGTACACTCGGTGCCCCCGATGGGTCTAGTTCAAGATTATACCTGGTCAGCTGTCCAATCAGGACACCAGACTCGGATGGAATTCGGGTCAATAACAATTCGTCCTGTTTCATGCCCCGCCATGTCGGGGTGTCCGACCTCCCTTTAAAAATAATTCGTTTTTATGAAGCGTCATACTAACCGACCAGATTATACACAAGTTACAGAATCAGAGACCATGCATTAATTGTTATAAGTTGAGTTGGATGAGTTGATTGATTTCGGAAGTAGGTTGCTAGCAGGGCCTGCATTGCAAAGTAATCAATTGATGTTGCATAGTTCGATGAGATGAGTTAATGGGGTGATAAATAGATTCGAGGGACAAATATGAACAAACAAGGTGAAGGAGACGTATGAGCTCATCTAAATTAATACAAACGCAAAAGCACAGTATGTATAATAATTCATTATTAATTCTTTTTTATGGGTTAGAATTATGAGCTAAATATTTATGTTTATGAATTTAATTGAATATAGAACTTGGCATGGGTGAAGGAAGGAAGATGCATGCGGGAGGGGGACATGATGTGGCTCATGCAAATGTCCAAAAAAGACAATCTACTTTCTCCCACATGACACGACACGATGCATTCAGCATTCGTTGCCCACCGTAAAGCTGCACGCCTGCACCCCCTGCGCTGCTGCTCTGCACTGCCTTCCCTGCTGCACATTCAATATCAACTTATTATAATAATATTATTATTATTTGAAAAAAATATTAACTAATAATAATATATCTGAACAAAGTGACAAAAAGTCCAGAAACTCTAAATAAATCACTTTATATATAGGGTACTATTGATTGGTCTGGTGGAGGATGTCAAGAAAGCAACTCAATAGATCAGGGGTTAGTCAGATTATGCCACGCTCCTGCTAGTTGGCCTGGAAGTAAACCCGACCTGCCGGGCGGGGAGTTGGCTGGATCGCACAATGTTTAGATAGTCGGCCAGACTACGCAAGGAAGGACCGACACAAGGTAAGGTGGGTCTCGTCTGGGTCTCGATCAGTCGTCCGGTCAAACCCGCCCTCCCATCTGTTTGGCGTGCACGACCGGCTACCTGGTCAAACGTGCCCGCTCGGCCAGAAACCAGACCGGATAGCCTCGATTGTTTTTTGTAAGGCTCCTTCAAAAGCTCGCTCGGTCGACCATCTGATGGCAGTACCGATAGGAAGTTAGAAAAGACGGCCAACTGCCCGTAACCTCGTACGATAAATACTGGTTAATGGTGAGAAAATATAAAAATGTACGGAGAGATGTACAAAAAGATTCATAAAATCAACTCGTTATGGTGAGGGTACAAAACAGGGCTCATGCCACCTGAGGAGTCAACCGTTAGTAAGAGGGGCAAATTGACACGAAGAATTGACAGGTGATGGAAGTTATGACGGCTTGGTTGCGTCCTTGGAGGCCAAATCCTGTCATAAGATCGGATATTTGATGAGATATGATGGCTCGGGTAGAGTTGGTCTACTTTCTCTCTATATAAGGATCCCTAAAGCTTCACACGTATGTATGCTCAATAGTATTTTTCGAGCTGCTTCTACTTTCCTTTTCCTTTATCGAAGTGTTGACTTGAACATCGGAGTATCTGCAACGGGATCCCATGGCAAGCCTCTAGTGTTCTTTTTTACTCGTAGTTCTCCGGACGCCTCCGTCTTTCTGAGTGTCCGGCTGACATCTAAGTTTCTGATCCATAGATAGCAGTCAATTCAGTCAACCTTTTCCTCTCATCATCGACAATTATCCTCCTCGCTTCACACACACACACACTCGTATTGTAATATAACTTAATCATTTATTTTATCCCTCGAGCGCAACAATTCCATTAACTCGTGTTGTAATCTATTTTTATATTTCCTCGACAAAGTCAACCCACCGACCCGTGAGTTGTCAAACCTAAAGGCTAAAGAATCAACCGTCAATTTAACAAATAGTAGCCGTTCGCTTTGTTTATGTAATGATTTGACTGCATATTTGTACCTTTTTATCCCTGTTTTGTATGTTTTCCCCCCCTTTCAATGAACTTTTGAGAGCAAGACAAAGCCTATCCCTCGTAGTCTTTTTATCTAATGGATTTAACCAACAATTAGGGGACATGAATGAATAGGCGGTACCAATTCAATTTTTTACTGAAGGATTATTAATATGTTTAGTCAACTCTTCTATTTTTTCCTCTTCAATTTTTATTCCTCCTCTCTTTCTTCGACTAGGTTATATGGTCTTCTTCTTCCCTCTTAAGTTGTCTACCGAGTAAATCTAGAATATAACTTATGCACATTTAGAAGTTGATTTTCAAAATCATCTCTATTTAAATTCGAACTCTCATGCACTTATTTATCCTAAAGTATCACACCTTGGTTCATCTTTTTATGATTTAAGGAGTAATGGTGTGTTTGTTAGTGGCCATAGTGTGAGAGGATACCAAAGACATAAAAGCTAGTATGCCATTATCTTACGAAAGCAAGCATTCGATCTATTAAATGCGAAAGCTATGACGAGCCCAAAGAACCCTCTATAGGATAAAAAGGTTTGAAAAAGAAGCCCTAAGGCGCAACCCAAACATTGCAATCCATCACCCTTTCATAGGAAACACATGATACATTTATAGTTCCCTTCCCTAAACTCTTATGGTTCCGAAAAGAGGTCACAACTCTATTTGAACAAAAACAAGCAACAAGGGCAACATACCACTTTCTTTCGAATGATAATACATTTAGGGGGCGTTTGGTTTGCTTGTTTTTCATTTTCATTTTTCATAAAAATGCGATTTTATGAAAAACGTGTTTGGTTTGTATTTTCTAATATTATTTTTCAAAAAAGATATAGCGTTTTCTGAAAAACTAGAGAATGAAATAAAGTAATTTTTCAGAAAATGAGACAATACGATTTTCTAAAAAATGAAAATAGAAAATGGAGTAAATCAAACGCCCCTTTAATTTCTCAAAGAGCATCGATTAACTTTTGTTCCAATCAAGTCATGTTCAATGGTTGTGTCAATTGTACACGGATAGGCATCCCTCACCACACGATCTAGCATGAGCTACTCATCTCAACTACTCGACGGGAGACACTTTGGCTTTACCATCCGAGACTCACGCAAGTCTGTGCATTCCAACGACTTAATCTCCATTGGACTCAAACTCCACCCTCACTTAGCTCACTTAATTTGGACTTAAGATACTAATCCCATTATTATACTTATCATTATAGTAGATAAAATAAAATAAAATAGAAATAGAAATGTCTATCCCAAGTCAAAAAGCAAAAAGGCCACTCCCCTAGTCCCCTCGATCTACTCCACTAATCTGATGACCTAATCACTCCCCCAAATCCATCAAAAAGTCCCCCATTTTCCTCGAAATCTCTAGCCAATCCAGTCCAGTCCCCATGTCTCGTAGCGTCCTGTTGCTGTATCGCTGCCTGCTGCTGACCTGCCTCCCTCGCTGTGGAGGAGAGAGAAAGAGGGTAATGAGAGGTGAGGAGAGAGAAAGAGGGTATCGAAATCAAATCCGACACGGCAGCCGTGTCGGAACCCCACTCCGCCGTTATCTTCTTGTAGCAATTCGCCCATGAACCCGATCCTTCCCCCTCCCCCTCGAGCTTTGCAGGTCGTGTTAATGTTCTTCGTGCTCTTCTTCTTGTTCCTTTCTCCCCGCGCCTGTCGCCGCTGCGCCTCTCCTTGTCGCCTTCTCCGCCCCCACCCTTCTCCTTGTTCCTTGCTTCTCCTGCATGGGCATGGCCTCCTCCATCCTTGTTATTAATAACGCCGGTTGCTCTTTCTTCATCCCCAATTCCCTTCTACGGTGTCTGCTGCTGTTGTGAGGGAACATGGTGAGGAAGCGCCTCGCCTCCGAGCTAAACTTCCCTCCCCACTCCTCCTCCTCGTCCTCCTCCCGCCGCGCCGCCCCCAGCCCGCCGCCTTCGCTTTTGTTCCATCCCCCCGTCGATTTGTCTGCGGGGAGTGCTGGTGGCGCTGCGCCGATTTTGCCGGCTCCGCCCGCTTCTTCTCTTCCTCTTTGTGGGTTTTCCGGCCTGCCTCTGTTCGCGCCGGAAGCTGCTGCCGGCACCTCCGAGGATGCTCCTTTCGTCGGCGTTGATGACGCCGGCCGCCGCGGTGGCCGGCGCCGATTGGGTTGATGGCATTGTTCGTGAGATAATTAATAGCTCCGCTGCTGGCGGCGAGGTCTCCATTCCACAGATTGTGAGCAGCGTACGTGAGATTGTCCACCCGTGTAACCCTGCTTTGGCCGCGCTCCTCGAGTTTCGGCTCCGCTCGCTCGCCTCGGAGCCGGCGACGGCGCTTCCCGCAGGAGGACTCCCGCCGGAACGCTCCGACAAGCGGCGGAGAGAGAACAGGGGGGCAGTCATTCCGGAAGTACCGCCGCCGCTTCCGAAACAGCCACAACTACCTGCTCCACGGCCGCCACCGCAGTCTCAGCCTCAGCGGAGTTCGGCCTCTGCCTCCTCCGACGATGCAGCCGCCGGCAAGGAGCAGAGGAAGGAGCTGCTGCAGCCGAGGAATCCGGACGCGGAAGGGCTCCACTTGCTGACGCTGCTCCTCCAGTGCGCGGAGGCGGTGGCTAGTGACAACCTCGACGACGCCCACCACCTCCTGCTGGAAATATCCGAACTCTCCACGCCCTACGGCACGTCGGTGCAGCGCATGGCCGCCTACTTCTCCGAAGCCATGTCCGCACGTCTCGTCAACTCATGCCTCGGCCTCTACGCGCCGCTCCCGGCGTCGTCTGCGCCGCCGCACCGTCACCGCCTCCTCGCCTCCGCCTTCCAGGTTTTCAACGGCATCAGCCCCTTCGTCAAGTTTTCCCACTTCACCGCCAACCAAGCCATCCAAGAGGCGTTCGAGCGCGAGGACCGCGTCCACATCATCGACTTCGACATCATGCAGGGCCTGCAGTGGCCGGGCCTGTTCCACATCCTCGCCTCCCGACCCGGCGGCCCGCCGCGGGTTCGCCTCACCGGCGTCGGCGCCTCCCTCGACTCCCTCGAGGCCACCGGCAAGCGCCTTTCCGACTTCGCTGACACCCTCGGCCTCCCCTTCGAGTTCGTCCCCGTCGCCGAGAAGATCGGCAACCTCGACCCCAACCGCCTCGGCGTGTCCTCCCATCGCGAGGCCGTCGCAGTCCACTGGCTCCGCCACTCGCTCTACGACGTCTCCGGCTCCGACAACAACACGCTTTGGCTTCTCCAGCGGTAATTCCTCACTCTCTCCTTCAATGCATCGATCACAAGAACAGGGTACTTTTTCAAAATTATTCTTTAATATTTTGCTAATTCTACAACTCTCCTTAATATTTCTTGTTCTACTAGTTGCTGCTAAAATAATTTCGGTTCTCTTTTAAAAAAAGATATTGGAGGGCAGTTTTGATAGTAACAAAACTGTTGGGGCATTTGGGAAAATATATTAAACTCTGGGGGTGTCTTTTGATAGTTTTTCTTCGAATAAAGAACAACTTCTTCAAGCGACGCCGTTTACCGTATCGCGGATTTCGCCGTTGCAGGTTGATGCCGAAGGTGGTGACGATGGTGGAGCAGGACCTGAGCCAGGCGGGTTCGTTCCTGGCGCGGTTCGTGGAGGCGATCCACTACTACTCCGCCCTGTTCGACTCCCTCGGCGCCAGCTACGGCGAGGACAGCCCGGAGCGGCACGTGGTAGAGCAGCAGCTGCTGTCGCGGGAGATCCGCAACGTGCTGGCCGTCGGCGGCCCGGCGCGCTCCGGCGAGGTCAGGTTCGGGAACTGGCGGGAGAAGCTGCGGCAGTCGGGGTTCCGCGGGGTCTCCCTCGCCGGCAGCGCCGCGGCGCAGGCCACCCTCCTCCTCGGCATGTTCCCCTCCGACGGGTACACCCTGGTGGAGGAGAACGGCACGCTGAAGCTGGGCTGGAAGGACCTCTGCCTGCTCACCGCCTCCGCCTGGAGGCCGCTCGCCCCCCATCACCACCACTGCCCGCCTCCGCCAGCCACCGCCGCCGGCCTCGTAGGAACTAGTTAATCACCAGAAACGACCATCGTGTAGTCTGAGGAACACAATCAACGTCACTTTCTTCTCCGTCAAAATTCTCCCCAAAATTTCAAGGGAAGCGGCGCCGCCGGCACGAGCGCGTGGACCGAGCTGGGCCTGGGCCAGGAGCAGCGAGCAGCAGCGCTTTATTCATATCTCCAAGTGAGACGTCGTTTTCTTGTGCCTGAACGAGATGGGAAAAGGGAGGCAGCCTCTGAGCTCGCCATGTGTCTGGTTCTTATTGGTTGGCGTGCTCTCCTTCCTCTTCTTCTCCCGTGTACCATGTTTATCATGAATGAGACTGATATTTAGGGTTAGTCTAAATGGGAGCTAGTCGACCCCGAATTGCATCCGACCGTTTTGAAAAATCGGTTAATTCGATTTTTAATTTATTCGGTTCAGTCGATTCGATTTTGACCAAATGCTCAGCTCATTTTGACCGAATGCTCAGCCCTGGATAGGATACTATCTTGTTTTCTTTTTCTCTTCCAAGATTGATCTGCATACTTACAGGTCTAGTGAAGTTTTAAGTGAGTATTTTATGTCATGGTAGAGTTTAGGATTTAAGTTTACGTGAAATGGTTCACCGCGCAAGAGCAATAATTTTAAACCTTTTTAAATAGGATTGCTAACTAAAGTGGTCGTTAGAAGAATTAAAGATAATTTTAGAAGATGGAAATTAAGGGCCTATTTACTTGCGATGAAATCCATTGGGGTTGAAAGAGGAATTTGAATTTTGAATAGCTCTCGACTAATACAAAGTCAGTAAGGGTGTCTTTGGTTAAGGATTATCTTGATAATTTGGTTATTTATCTAAGATTATCAATTAAAATTTTATTTGGTTTAAATAATCAACTATTCTAAAGTACTGATTCATGTCCGATATGTCAGCAAAAGGGGCATACAACCTGAGCATTAAATAAGTGGGGGGGTTTTTCTTAATTTTGAAGTTATGATTTTTTTTTAAAATTATCATCGGGGGTCGGCGTTCGTGGTTGGCGTCGGAGTCGGTGTCACCGCTAGCTGGTGAAGTTTTTTAATTTAATATTTTAATTAAAATTTTAATAAATTAAATAGATTATCATTAAGAAAAACTATATAAACTTAATTTAAAAATTAATAAAATTATCTAAATAAATTTAAAAAGTAAAAAAATAATCCAATTTTATTTATTTATATATTATTATTATTATTATTATTTTAATATTTTAATTTTTAAAAATTAAAATAAATATAATCCTCGATCTAACGATTGATATAATTTTTTGTACTTAAATCGAGAGTATGAACAAGTATATAATATCATTTTTTTAATTTTAGACAGATATACAATATCATGTTATAAACTATTACCTCAAAATAAATAAGATTTTATTTGATCACTTGAATTTAACTAAACAATATCAGATCATGTTTCATTTCCCATAACTTTTGTTATGTACGTAATCATATAACCAAGGTTATATATGATAACTTGAACCAAACGTGCCCTAAGAGATCTTGACAAGTCATGGCTTCAATAAGGCCATTGACTATTGTTCCTTAATAGACCTGGTGATGGTGCAGCGAAAGGACGACTAGTCGTTATCCCAGGTATCCGCAGTTCGATCCCCAGTTATGATGTATTTTGCAAGAATTTTTTTCTCCAAATGGGGCTCGAATCCTGGAACACTAGGCTTCTGGACTACCAGCTCCGAGCGCTTCGCGATTTATCCTGTCGACCAATGGAAAATTTTTGTGGGGTCGAGCCAGTCGCCCGAGGTTCGATGTTATTCAACCTCGTTAATCATTTTTTTTTCTGATAGATGTTGTTAAGTCTTGGCTCTAGGATATTCACTAGCAAATCTCGGTAGGTTAACTTGAACCAAACGTGCCCTAAGAGATCTTGACAAGTCATGGCTTCAATAAGGCCATTGACTATTGTTCCTTAATAGATCTGGTGATGGTGTAGCGAAAGGGCGACTAGTCGTTATCCAGGTATCCACAGTTCGATCCCCAGTTATGGTGTATTTTGCAAAAATTTTTTCTCCAAATGGGACGCGAACCTTGGAACATTAAGCTTCTGGACTACCAGCTCCGATTTTGTGGGGCCGAGCCAGTCACTCGAGGTTCGATGTTATTCAACTTCGTTAATCATTTTTTTTCTTGATAGATGTTGTTAAGTCTTGGCTCTAGGGTATTCACTAGCAAATCTCGGTAGGTTATCAATGCCTTGTCAATGATGCTAACGAATTATATCACAAGTCGTGCCTTGAGAAATGAGGTCATGTTTCAGTATTCAGGTGGGACTCGATAGGTGGTGTATTTGGAGTGAAGATAGCTCTAAAGGAGATAGAGATTCCATCATCTTCTATCCTCTTGTCTCCTTCACTCTCCTTGATTTTGACCGAAAGAGGATAAATCAATGGAATGAAATCATTCCTAACTCTCGTATCTCTCATTCCATAAGGAAATCCTTGCCTTCCTTTTAAAGGGCTTTGCTTGTGTTCATTTTCACCAAAGAAAATGATGTCAAAGAATATAGACGATCATGCTATTTGACTAGTTATGTGTGGGAGTTACCTCTGTAACGCCCCAAAATTTCCATTTTAAGTCCTTAAAGTCCTTGAAATTAGTTAAAAATGTTTTAGAAATATTCTAGATATTTTTAGGAATTTTTAGAATATTTTTATGGAATTTAACGCCCCAAAATTTCCATTTTAAGTCCTTAAAGTCCTTGAAATTAGTTAAAAATGTTTTAGAAATATTCTAGATATTTTTAGGAATTTTTAGAATATTTTTATGGAATTTTCCGAGTCCGTTTAGTATTTTATTAAAAGAAATAGAATTTTCGGCAAAAAGTTGCCTGGATGAGTTTTGAACCCGAGACCTCCCATGGGATCAACAACTTAAGTTGGTCGGGTTAACCAAGAGCCCCAGCAGGGGTGTGCTGAAAGAAAATAGAGAAATATTAAGTTAAGTTATAATTGGACTTAAATACCCTAAGTATAAATAGATAATTAAAGAGAGAAATTTTATTTCCTCTCAAAACCCTCTCTTCCTCGCCCAAAACTCACGCACGCCGCCCCCTCTCCTCTCTTGGGCGAAAACACACCAAGGCCTCCTCTCCTCTTCTAAGGGGGCGCCGGCCAAGGAAGAAGCAAGGAGGGCGGAGCGTTTCGTTCGTCTCGACGAGAAGAACGCGTAGGCGCGAACGGTTCATCGAGATCTCAAGTTTCTCCCGAGCCCTAGACGTCAATTTCGGTTGTAAGTCCAAGGAAATCAAGGTAAGTACTGCTCACCTGCAGTAAGACGCGGTTTTCCGCAAGTTTTTCCCGTTAGAAAGTTAAAAGTGCAATTTTCCTTTAGTTATGATTTTGCATGTAACCATAGTTTGATCCATGCTTGTATAAGTTTGATTGAGCACCCTATATGAGGTTAGGGGCTAAGAAAAGTTATGAGAAAAGAAAAGAGAAGATAAAGATAAGAAAAGAAAATGCCAAGGCCTTAAGAAATCCCCAAAAGTCAAGACTTAGGGATTTGGGCACACAAGGTGCTCGTTAAAATGCCAAGGCATTCAAGATAAGAAAAAGTAAGTATTTTAGTTTCTAAGGCCAGTACCCGGCGTCCAAGGGCGTCGTTAAAGAAATCCAGGTGTCCAATTCCAAGGTCTTGGCCCTGGTAGACCAAGGTCTGCTCTATTAGGATTGGTGGCTCGCTACCCCAACCTTTTAGGGAACGCGCATAAGATGGTACTTACGTCTTAAGTGGATCCAAGTGAGATATTATTTTCAAGTATATGCTTTAGCAAAGTTTTTCTAAAGTTAAGAAAGTTTTCTAAAAGTTAAAGAAAGATTTTAAAAAAAATTGCTAAAGTTTCAAGTTAAGCCAAGAAGAAGTGAGTTAAGACTTATTAATGCTTGAGTATGCATGTTTTGAGTTATACATGTTTTAGTGTTTCTTTTAAGCATAAAAGTACCTCATGTGATTTCACATTGTTTAAAAAGCATGCTTGCACATTTCGAGATTTTTGTGAGCTAGATAGTACTTACTAAGCTTTATGTTTATTAGTTGCATTTCCTCTTGCTGCAGGTAAAGGTAAAGGCAAGCAATTCTGAAGGAAGGCGACAAGGCGGTGCTGAGTGACGTGTGTGTGGTGGCTGACCTTGGAGAGGTCCTTGGGACAAGATGAATAAAAGACTCAAAATACATTTGTTATAGAGTCTTGGCTTAAGTTAGACCATATAGAATTTATCCAAGTAATTGCGTTTTAGATGTTTTGCATGTCTTAAAACCACAAGTAAAGATTCCATGTCATTTTATTTAGCATACATATCCTTATGATTGCATTGGATGAGTATGAGTGTGAGTAGTTTTGAATATTGATACTTTGATGGAGCTATTTGATGCATGTGCCAAGATATTGTTAGTTTCCCTTTGAATCAAGTTTTTATTGCTTAAATATGCTTAGAAAAGTTGCATTCACATTCCACAATGCTTTAGTAATGTTATAGAACATGTGTTTTGGCGTTATGAATGCATAGGAGTTAAGTTTGGTACAAAACTCTAGTTTCAAAGTTCATATAGACTTTAATAGCCTATGTACTTCCGCCAAAGTCCTAATTTCAAGTTTATGAAGTTGTTTTGATTGGCTAAAATGTTTAGGAAACTAGTATAGAGTATAGAAATGGTGTTGTGTCTTTGTATGGCTTGAAACTATATGTTTTGTGGACTTTTGAAATAAGGTTTCGAATCTGAATTTCAGACTTTCAGGCGTGCCAGTCGACTGGTTCAGTATCAGTCGACTGCCCTATCGAACGACAGCTTCTGTTCGATGCATCAGTCGACTGCCAAGAGGCCAGTCGACTGATGCCGCGCCCAGAAACTTTCTGTGGCCGATACCAGTCGACTGGTTAGATCGCAGTCGACTGGTACCATTGCAGAGAAGTTCTACAGATGAAAAGAAGTGTGCTATTGTATCATGCATGACTATTAGAGTTAGAATATCATCCCTAGATGGATTTAAAAGAAAAAAAAGAAAGTTCCGCATTTTTAGTCGTGCATTAGAGTCAAGAAGTAGATAAAGTAGCAGTCCGTCTAAGGTAGAGAAGGCGGGTCGCTACAGTTGGTATCAGAGCAGTTCCCATTCTCCAGCATCACACACACATCAGCATCAACCTTGCCGTCTTTAAGTAAGAAAGTTTTAAGTTCAGTTTTTCTATTGCTCCTTTACTTAATTGCAGTATAGAGAAATGCTTAAGCACTTACTCATATGTGCATAGAACAAGGAAGCATGTTGAATACCTTAGTATCACGGAATCATGTTTAATCCCTAGAATGGATATTAGGTTACTAAGTAAGAAGACAAGCTTATACCTAGAGAGGTAGTAGTGATTTCTTGTTCCCTTATACATTATTAGATGGCAAGAAGAGTCCGAGCTCCTAATGCAAGGAACGGAACTCCAGTTCAAGATAACAATGAGCCTGGCACAGAACAGCCAAACCTGATGGCAGTCATTGCTCAAATGCAAGCTCAGATTTCAGAGCAACAGAAGACCATCGCCACACTGATGGCAAATCAGCACCCAGTGCCCCCTACACCACCCACAGCGGGAGTGGAAACTCCAGTGGTGGCTGAAGTTCCACCAGTCACACAGGAGACCCCTGCCGTGAACCGAAGACAAGAAGCGTACCTCCTTCAGTAGAAGAAACTGAAGCCAGGGAACTTCCCAGGCACAAGCAAACCATGGGATGCTTAAGCATGGTTCAAAATGTTGGAAAGCAAAGTAGAGCAACTGGACTGGCCTGAGGTAGAGAAAAGAAAGTGTGCATCTTTCTGCCTTACGGGAGATGTTAGAATGTGGTGGGAGAGAGTCTAGGCCAAGAGAAATGTTAGCCAGATGACATGGGCCGACTTTGAGATCGAGTTCTTTGAAGAATACATTCATATGCGAGTAACCAACATGCGTTATGATGAATTCACGGGGTTCAGACAAGGAGAACTATCCGTGGATGAAGCAGTGAAGATGTTTAAGCGGTTAGCTCATCTGTGCCCAGAGCTAGTTAGCACAGAAAAAGAGATAGTTAGGCTAATGCTCAAGATGTTAAGGACTGAGATAGCTTTAAAGGTGGCCAGCGGTGTTAGTAGGCCGCAGACCTCGGGAGGACTGATAACAGTATAAAGGCCACCAGAAATGTCAAACGATGAAGTTCTTAATGACCTTACCTTCGAGAGAGGTCATGGCATCTACTCAGTGGCTAAGAGCTGTATTAATCCGGATTTCCAACCGAGAACTCTATAGTGACTTGGTAGTCCTTGAGATGGAGGATTACGATGTCATTTTAGGGATGGACTTCTTGAGCAAGTACAGCGCTTCAGTGGACTGCCGTAGAAGGAAGGTGGTTTTCAGCCCAGAAGGAGAACCACCATTCGAGTTCCAAGGAGCCCCAAAGAGGAAGACTCAGAAATTCCTCTCAGCCTTGGCAGCCCACCAGATGCTAGAACAAGGGTGTGCTGGTTTTCTTGCACACGTAGTGGACTCAGAAGCAAAGAAAGAACTCAGGCAGGAGGATGTACGGGTAGTCTGCGAATATCCAGAAGTGTTCCCAGAAGAACTACCTGGACTACCGCCCAACAGGGAGGTGGAATTTGAGATTGAGCTGGTGCCAGGTACCGGTCCGGTCTAAAAAGCCCCGTATCGTATGTCTCCTGCAGAGCTGAAAGAATTACAAGAGCAACTCCAGGAGCTACTAGACAAGGGCTTCATCCGCCCGAGTCATTCACCCTGGGGAGCTCCTGTACTTTTCGTCAAGAAGAAGGATGGGTCTATGCGTCTGTGCATAGACTACAGAGCTCTGAATAAGGTAACCATCAAGAACAAGTACCCCCTTCCTAGAATAGATGATTTATTTGATCAACTCAAAGGGGCTACAGTGTTCTCGAAGATAGACCTGCGTTCTGGGTATCATCAGCTAAAGGTTAAAGAAAGTGACATCCACAGGACAGCCCTCAGGACAAGATATGGTCACTACGAATTTGTAGTGATGCCTTTTGGAGTAACCAATGCTCCAGCAGTCTTCATGGAGCTGATGAACCACATCTTCAGGGAGTATCTCGATAAATTCGTCATTGTATTTATTGATGATATTCTCATATACTCACAGACTCCAGGGGACCATGCTACACACTTGAGGATAGTGCTGCAGATCCTTCAGCAGGAGAAGCTCTATGCAAAGTTCTCAAAGTGTGAGTTTTGGCTAGATCAGGTGACCTTCCTAGGTCACATTGTATCCAAAGAAGGCATTCAAGTTGATCCAGCCAAGATAGAAGCAGTCAGCAACTGGTGTAGACCCAAGAATGCCAGTGAAATCAGAAGCTTCTTAGGCCTGGCAGGATATTACAGAAAATTTGTGGAGGATTTTTCCAAAATAGACTCTCCACTCACAGCCTTGACCAGAAAGAACAAGAAGTTTGAATGGTCAGATAAATGCGAGCACAGTTTCCTAGAGCTGAAGAAGAGACTGTTGGTGCAAATTGCACCCAAGTCAAACCTGTGTTTTGATATTGGCAAAAGGGTTCAAAAGTTAAGGGTTAGTTGTTGTCTAACAAGTTTCTTGAGTGTACAGGAAAAGCCCTAGCGAAGGAATGCTAGGCACTGACGAAGGACTGCCAGACAGAAGAAAAGCCCTAGCAAAGGACTGCTAGACTCTGGCCAAGGACTGCCAGAATAAACAAACCCTAGCGAAGGAATGCTAGGCACTGGCGAAGGGCTGCCAAAAGAAAAGACCTAGCGAAGGGCTGCTAGGCACCAAGCGAAGGGCAGCTTGGCAACTCAAGACCTGGCGAAGGACTGCCGGGCAAAAGTCCAACTGGAGGATCCGGTTGGCATCAGGTAAACTCTCCCGAGAGGAGTAGGTGAGGACGCGTTCCCCTAGAGGAAACATTAGGCGTCGGTTCGACCTAGGGCTCCATTTTGGAGACCCAAAGTCAGAACCAAGACAGCCAAGGCTGTGTAAAATTAACTTATTAATTGCTGTTTTGGACTAACCCTGGATGCAGGACCGAAGGACTGTGTTTCTGCAGCTCAGAGAGCCTCAAAGGAGTGAGGCAGTAGCTGAGCAGGGCGCCCCGGATGTATCGGGCGCCCCAGAGTCAACCCAAAGTCAGCAGAGCAAATAAACGCCCCGACAGCAGCACATTTGGGGGCGCCCCGGATGTTTCGGGCGCCCCGCGCGCGTCGGGCGCCCCGCATGTCGCGGGCGCCCACTGTGCCACGCCACTAGCAGCTGCAGCAGCTCACCCTCGCGAAGAAGATGAAGCCTTGACCGGTCAACCCGGGCGCCCCGCGCGCGTCGGGCGCCCCAGTCAAAGGTGATCCCGAAGAAGCAGAGATCAGCCTTGACCAGAGGGCTCGCCAGATCGAAAGCCACGTGGGGGGGGGGGGCCCCCCGAGCATCCCGGGCGCCCCCAGCCCTGTATAAAGGACCCTCGACCCTCTTCTTCAATAATCAATCACTGCGACTTTCATACGCTCTTCTGCTTCCACGACACGCTCCAGAAAACTTCCATCTCGAGCTCTGACGATGTCCTGCTGCTCCAATACTCCGATCTACACCGGACGTCGGTAACGAAATATTCATTTAAGTTTACGAAGCTAATTCTGTAATACTTGTGATTGTAAACTTTCTCGAACGTATAGAATTGCCCGCAGAAAACGGTCAACGACCGTGGGCCTTGGAGTAGGAGTCGACCCAGGCTCCGAACCAAGTAAAAACCTTGGTGTTCGCATTGTCTGATTTTGATTATTCCGCTACGCAATTGCTCTTTACGAAATCCGAACGATTTGCGACATTCACCCCCCCTCTATCGCATCTCTCGATCCAACAAGTGGTATCAGAGCGGGGAATTCAAACTTGGTGCAACCACCAGTTTGAAAATTTTTCGGATTTCTTTCATTTTTTTCTCAATTTTTTTAAATTTTCGTTCGAATTTTTCTTTCAAGGTTGGTGCAACACCCCTTGAAATTATCTTTATTTCTTTTCTTCCCGCACTACTAATCCAAGACCAAGTCTTGGAATATTCTTGTTTTTTTTTGTTTGCTATTTCAGAACAAATGGCCATCCAAGAAGGCTTTAGCACCGCCAGACCTCCACTTTTCAGTGGAGAAGACTTTCCTTACTGGAAAAGTCGAATGGAGGTCCACCTGAAAACTCAGGTGGATATGTGGATAATCATCCAGTTAGGACTGATGATTCCCACAAATGCTGATGGCGTACCACAAAACTACTCAGAATGGGACACTGCCCTCAAACGCAAGATTGAAGCTGACGCCAAAGCAACTCAGACCCTCTAATGTGGACTGACAAAAGAGGAGCTGAACCGCGTAGGCCCATTCAACAGTGCCAAGGAGCTATGGGCTAAACTGATCGAGCTCCACGAAGGAACTTCAGATACGAGGATCAGCAAACGAGACCTGCTACTGAACAAGCTCTTCACTATCAAAATGGCAGATAACGAGACAGCAGCCCAGCTCCACGCCAGAATCCAGGAACTGATAAACGGACTTCACGCAATAGGTCACCAGGTTCAAAACCGTGATCTTATAAGGTATGCCCTAAACGCATTCCCTAGGACCACCTTGTGGGCATCTATGGTAGATGCATACAAGGTCTCTAGGGATCTTTCAAAAATTAAGTTAGATGAGTTATTTTCTGAACTTGAGCTGCATGAACAGACTAACTCCAATTTGGTCGAGAAAAGTATAGCCTTCTTTGCAGGGAAAACAGGAAGAATGACTAAGAAGAAAACTCAAGTTGAACCTGAATATACCTCAGATTCAGAAATAGAAGATCAAGAAGGAGATCAATCTGAACTGGTTCGGCTAGCTCGAAACTACTACAAAAAGTTGAAGAACCAAACCAACACACGAAGAACAAGGCAAAGAAAGGACGGACAAGATGAACCGGCAACTGACAAACAAAAGCCCAACGTAACCTGCTACGAATGCAAGAAGAAGGGCCACTACAAGACTGAGTGTCCAAGTCTAAAGGAGTCCAAAAAGAACAGAAAGAAGAAGGCACTCCAAGCCACCTGGGACGAGTCTTCCTCAGAAGAAGAAGAAGAAGCACCTCAGTCCAATCTTCTAGCCCTGACCGCTTTGGATCAAATCGAGACTGACTCAGACTCGGACCGGGACGACGGCAAGCTGACATTCTCCGACGACGGCGAAATAAAGGTAACGGGCTTTTCAAAATCGCAATTGAATTCTCTTATTTCCTATCTATCCCGAGATTTGGCGAAAGCCAAACTCCGAATCGAGTCTCTCCGACAGGAAGTAAAACTCCTGAAAGAGGGAGCTGATTCTGATTCCTTAACTGAGAAAATTCAGGAAGGAACCCCTGATCAAGTTAAAAAACTTGAATCAGAGAATTCCTCCCTGAAAACTTAAGTTAAGAACTTAAGAACAGCTTTAGAACGATTCACTTCTGGTTCCAAGAATCTTGATATGATTCTGGGAAAACAGAAGTCTGTTCTAAACCGATCCAGACTTGGCTATAGAACCAAATCTCGGCAAAGATCTTATTTTGCTGTACTGAACCAGTCAAGACCTAAGGTTCAGGCATGGGTGCCAAAACTGTGCCTGACTAAACCAACTGGTTCAAATCAATTTTGGATCCCCAAGGACAAGATTCACATCTTGCCTAACCCATACAGAGGCTTTAGTCCAGGGGGAGCCAAAATCAAAACAATTTTTATAATCAGATAATTTTCTTTAATTGATTGATTGTTTGTTTATTTAATTTTTGCAAATTGCCATGCTTAGATTTAAGGAATACTTAGATTTAAGGACTAAATTACTTGAAACTTGAAAACATAGTATTGGGTGGAGGTGAGATGATAGTACGTTAGGGAAGCCAATTTGGCGGAACTAGCCGAAGCTACCGATCCAAGACCCAAGCTAGTTAGACCAGAAAATGACCTAATTTAATTTGAAAATGAAATTTTATTAAAAGGCTTTGTCAAGGAAAGGGTGGATGATCCCATAAGGCTTCGGCCAAAGAAGGCCTAGTGCCTCGCCAAGACCTGGAAGCCAATTTCTGAAATTCAAATTCAAATTATCTTTTGTCAAATTCGAATCTAACTCAATGTTCAAATAATTATAGATTCTTATCTGTTTTCAAACCTATCTCTTTTTCGAAAATCACTTAATCTATTTTTCAAAATTTCTAAACTTACTTGTTTAAAAATCTGTTTTCAAAAATAAAGAACTTTTTCGAAAATAAATTGAAATTCCTTTTCAAAACTAATTTCTACCCTCAAACCTGTCTCACAAAAACCTTAAGGTTAACGTGTTTGAAAACCCTAGACTGGGGTGAGACAGACTAGGAAGTGAAACTCAATTTAAGCTATCCCTAACTCAAATTGGATCCAAATCATCAAAAATTCTTTATGTGTAGGAACATAACGATTTGGACCAATGGATGTTAGATAGCGGGTGCTCCAGACATATGACTGGGGACAAATTGAAGTTCACCAAACTCAAGTTCAAAAACCTGGGCTCAGTGGCATTTGGTAACAATGCTACACTCAAGGTAATTGGGTCAGGTAATATTGAACTTAAATCCAATTTCATTATTAAGAAAGTACTATTGGTGGAAAACTTCAATTTTAACTTACTTAGCATAAGTCAGTTATGTGACTCTGGTTATTTAGTTACTTTCAACAATTCTAATTGCCTGATTAGAAATGCACAAGACTCAGAAATCATGCTTAAGGGCACTAGAAAAAATAATGTATACACTATAAATCTTCCCCTTATACTCAAATGCATGTTAACACAGTTAGAACAATCAAAACTCTGGCATAGGAGATATAGGTCTTCACCTCTTCCACTGTATCCTACATGCCTCTAGTGTATCCACTAAGGGGCGGGTCCGCACCCCCTTCTGCCACGTCATCACCTCTATCCTCCACTACCACGGCCGAAACATCGCTGACGGCGAAATTACCACGATGACCGAATTCGATGAGATAGGATTTAGGAACTTTTCTTTAGCCGGTGTAGAGGTCTCGGGCACCGGGGTTCTGACTTGGCGACGCCGACCAGCCGCACAGGACATTGCCGACGAGGAGGTCGAGGTCGACGGTGCCGACTTAGCAACAAAGGTAGATCAGCCCGCTCCACCGACCTTGTACGAGAGAGTTACACGACTCGAGGCGCACGTCCAGAGCTTCAGAGAAGAAGTAGAAGCGAACCATATTGAAGACCAAGAGACAAACTTAGGCTACTACAACAACATTATGAGTACCCTCACAGCCGACAGAGAAGCCTGGAATGCACAATACCATGAGATCATGGCACGATTTGATGCATGGCGGCCGGGCCCATTTGATCCTCCTGGTCCCTCCTCTTAGATGACTTGGACATGTACCTATTTGACTACCCCTACTGAGTAGGGTTGACTTCTGTTGACTTGTACTAGACTTCTGCTTGAACTATGCTAATCTTAGCTTGGCTTGGTTACTTTTGACTTAATTAAGTTAGGGTTATGCTTAGTAGAATAGAATCATTCGGTTTTTGATTTTTGATTTTTAAATTGATCTTAAAATAACTTTTAAAATGTTTTTTTTAATGTTACTTTAACTTGAAAAAGTTTCTTTTAAAATTTTTTTCTTAGTTTCATTTCAAAAACTACCCCCTTCAAAACTAGGGTTTTCATCGAAATGGACTTAGACTAGGCTCTAACCCTAGAATTGCATGCACCTATAGATCTAGAAGCCAGCATCTCACAAGCACCTTAGGGTACTTTGAGTGATAACCTAGAAAGGGTTGAGATGCTTAGGTCTTTGCCTCAATTCAAGATGCTTTAAGTCAGTGCATCGGCAGCAATTGGGGCACTAAATGAACAGCAATCAAGTTAAGTATCAAGTTTAGACAAATCTAACTTGAACAGCTCACTTAACTTGACTAACTCTAGCAAAAGCTACTGTTCATAACAGTTAGTAAGTAGCTAATTGGGTTAGACAGATCCCTAAAGATGAAACCAGACTTAGGTCTTAGTTTGTTTCAGTACAGCAAATACTTTATTTAATTATTGCAAATATTGTTCTGCGTTTTTTTTTATATATGTCAAAGGGGGAGAGTTGGAAAGGAAAGAGGGAACCCAAAAAGTTGTTTTTCAAATTTTTTCCTTTATTCAATTTTTCCTTTATTCAAAAAGTTTAACCTCAAAGTTAGAAATTCAAAGCTTAAATTTATCCTGTAAATTAATTCTAAGCTTAATTTTTTTCTTAAAAATTTCTAACTCTGAAGTGTTATTAAGTTTTGTTCAAATTATTCTTTGAAATTTTTTCTGAAAATTTTCTAAGTCTAAAATTTTTCTAAGTCTGAAAATTTTCTAAGTCTAAATTTTTTTCCAAAACTGAAAATTTTCTAAGTCTGAAGTTTTTCCAAAACTGAAAATTTTCCAAAGTCTGAAATGTTTCTAAAACTGAAAATTTGTCTAAAGTTTTCTAAAGTCTTCCAAACTTAGAACATCATTTTGAAAAACTTAAAAGATTTCCCAACTTATTATCAAAACATGAAATCTTCTAAGTACTTAACTCAAACCACCTACTTTTGAAAAATCTAGGGGGAGATTTCTTCCAGGGGGAGGGAATCTAACTTAGGATTTCAATTTCAGCATTTTTTCCTTAACTTTTTTGAACTAGGTTGCCATATATCAAAAAGGGGGAGATTGTTGGTGCAAATTGCACCCAAGTCAAACCTGTGTTTTGATATTGGCAAAAGGGTTCAAAAGTTAAGGGTTAGTTGTTGTCTAACAAGTTTCTTGAGTGTACAGGAAAAGCCCTAGCGAAGGAATGCTAGGCACTGACGAAGGACTGCCGGACAGAAGAAAAGCCCTAGCAAAGGACTGCTAGGCTCTGGCGAAGGACTGCCAGAATAAACAAACCCTAGCGAAGGAATGCTAGGCACTGGCGAAGGGCTGCCAGAAGAAAAGACCTAGCGAAGGGCTGCTAGGCACCAAGCGAAGGGCAGCTTGGCAACTCAAGACCTGGCGAAGGACTGCCGGGCAAAAGTCCAACTGGAGGATCCGGTTGGCATCAGGTAAACTCTCCCGAGAGGAGTAGGTGAGGACGCGTTCCCCTAGAGGAAACATTAGGCGTCGGTTCGACCTAGGGCTCCATTTTGGAGACCCAAAGTCAGAACCAAGACAGCCAAGGCTGTGTAAAATTAACTTATTAATTGCTGTTTTGGACTAACCCTGGATGCAGGACCGAAGGACTGTGTTTCTGCAGCTCAGAGAGCCTCAAAGGAGTGAGGCAGTAGCTGAGCAGGGCGCCCCGGATGTATCGGGCGCCCCAGAGTCAACCCAAAGTCAGCAGAGCAAATAAACGCCCCGACAGCAGCACATTTGGGGGCGCCCCGGATGTTTCGGGCGCCCCGCGCGCGTCGGGCGCCCCGCGTGTCGCGGGCGCCCACTGTGCCACGCCACTGGCAGCTGCAGCAGCTCACCCTCGCGAAGAAGATGAAGCCTTGACCGGTCAACCCGGGCGCCCCGCGCGCGTCGGGCGCCCCAGTCAAAGGTGATCCCGAAGAAGCAGAGATCAGCCTTGACCAGAGGGCTCGCTGGATCGAAAGCCACGTGGGGGGGGGGGGGGGGGCGCCCCGAGCATCCCGGGCGCCCCCAGCCCTATATAAAGGACCCTCGACCCTCTTCTTCAATAATCAATCACTGCGACTTTCATACGCTCTTCTGCTTCCACGACACGCTCCAGAAAACTTCCATCTCGAGCTCTAACGACGTACTGCTGCTCCAATACTCCGATCTACACCGGACGTCGGTAACGAAATATTCATTTAAGTTTACGAAGCTAATTCTGTAATACTTGTGATTGTAAACTTTCTCGAACGTATAGAATTGCCCGCAGAAAACGGTCAACGACCGTGGGCCTTGGAGTAGGAGTCGACCCAGGCTCCGAACCAAGTAAAAACCTTGGTGTTCGCATTGTCTGATTTTGATTATTCCGCTACGCAATTGCTCTTTACGAAATCCGAACGATTTGCGACATTCACCCCCCCCCCTCTATCGCATCTCTCGATCCAACAGAGACTGACCAGTGCTCCCATCCTGACGGTTCCAGAAAGTGACAAGGCCTTTGACATCTACAGTGATGCATCCAAGATGGGCCTTGGAGCTGTCCTCATGCAAGAAGGAAAGGTAATAGCATATGCCTCCAGACAGCTCAAGGACTATGAGAAGAATTACCCTACTCATAACCTTGAGCTAGCAGCTATGGTTTTTGCACTGAAGCTCTGGAGACACTACCTGTATGGAGTGCAGTGCAGAATCTTCACAGACCATCAGAGTTTGAAGTACTTCTTCACTCAGAAGGATCTGAATATGAGGCAGCGCAGGTGGCTAGAGTTGGTCAAAGATTATGACTGTGAAATCCTCTAGCACCCAGGTAAAGCTAATAAAGTGGCAGATGCACTGAGCAGAAAATCCTGTGCGGCACTGATGTCCCTATCATCACTATCTCTACCACTTCAGAAAGAAATAAAGGATTTTGGAGTCGAGGTAATAATTGGGCAACTTTCTGCATTGACTCTAGAGTCAACCCTGTTTGTGGATATACAAAGAAAGCAAAGTCAAGACCCAGAGATCCAGAAGATCAAGCAGGAGATCCAAGAGGCAGAAAATTCAGAGTTTCGAATATCAGATAGTGGCATCCTCTATCTTGGAGACCGCCTTTGCGTCCCCAATGATGAAGAACTAAGAAAGAATATTTTAGAAGAAGCCCACAGTACCCCGTACTCTATGCATCCTGGTTCTACCAAGATGTACCAAGATTTAAAGCAAAGATTCTGGTGGTCTGGACTCAAGCGAGACGTGGCCAGATATATCAGTACCTGCTTGACCTGCCAGAGAGTCAAAGCAGAGCACCAGAGACCAGGAGGAGTTTTGCAGCCTCTTCCCATTCCAGAGTGGAAGTGGGAAGAGATATCCATGGATTTTATCACAAGTCTCCCAAGAACCACCCATGGACACGATGCAATATGGGTGATAGTGGACAGATTGACCAAGTCTGCCCACTTCCTAGCCATCAAGTTATCGCATTCGGTAGAGCAGTTAGCACAGCTGTACGTGAGAGAAGTGATCAGGCTTCACGGAGTTCCGAAGTCGATTGTTTCTGACAGAGATGGGCGGTTCATCTCCCATTTTTGGAGGTGTGTTCAGAACGCCCTAGGCACCAGACTTCAGTTCAGCGCAGCTTTCCATCCCCAGACAGATGGACAAACCGAGAGAGTGAATCAGATTTTAGAAGACATGCTAAGGGCTTGTGTGTTGGACTTTAAGGGTAGTTGGTGCAAATTTCTGTGCTTAGCTGAGTTTGCCTACAACAATAGCTATCAGGCCACCATCAGGATGGCACCTTATGAGGCATTGTATGGCAGGAAATGCAGATCACCCATATGTTGGCAAGAAGCTGGTGAGAAGAAAGAGATGGAGTCAGAACTAGGCAGCCAGACTGAGCTTATAGATGAGACCACTCAGGCTATCCAGACGATCCGCCAGAGGATTGAGACTGCCCAGAGTAGACAGAAAAGTTATGCTGACACACGCCGTAGGCCACTGGAATTCCAAGTTGGAGATTCAGTATTCCTCAAGGTCGCTCCTATGAAGGGAGTGATGAGATTTGGCAAAAAAGGGCAAGCTAAGTCCTCGCTACATAGGACCCTACAGGATCATAAAGAGGGTTGGTAAGGTAGCATATGAGCTGGACTTGCCAGAGGATATGTCAGCTATCCACAGTACATTTCATGTCTCTATGCTAAAGAAGTGCATTCACGATCCTAGCCAAGTGATTCAGCCTCAGTCAGTATAGATCCAAGAAGATCTTAGCTATGAGAGCAGACCGACACATATAGTGGACAAAGCAGTTAAAAGATTAAGAAATAAAGAAGTGTCACTAGTGAAGGTCATCTGGCAGAATCAAAAGCATGAGGAAGCTACTTGGGAACGTGAAGACAGCATGAGAGAAAAATATCCAGAATTATTCTAAGTTCGAGGACGAACTTTTCATAAGGTATGGGGGATTGTAACGCCCCAAAATTTCCATTTTAAGTCCTTAAAGTCCTTGAAATTAGTTAAAAATGTTTTAGAAATATTCTAGATATTTTTAGGAATTTTTAGAATATTTTTATGGAATTTTCCGAGTTCGTTTAGTATTTTATTAAAAGAAATAGAATTTTCGGCAAAAAGTTGCTTGGATGAGTTTTGAACCCGAGACCTCCCATGGGATCAACGACTTAAGTTGGTCAGGTTAACCAGGAGCCCCAGCAGGGGTGTGCTGAAAGAAAATAGAGAAATATTAAGTTAAGTTATAATTGGACTTAAATACCCTAAGTATAAATAGATAATTAAAGAGAGAAATTTTATTTCCTCTCAAAACCCTCTCTTCCTCGCCCAAAACTCACGCACGCCGCCCCCTCTCCTCTCTTGGGCGAAAACACACCAAGGCCTCCTCTCCTCTTCTAAGGGGGCGCCGGCCAAGGAAGAAGCAAGGAGGGCGGAGCGTTTCGTTCGTCTCGACGAGAAGAACGCGTAGGCGCGAACGGTTCATCGAGATCTCAAGTTTCTCCCGAGCCCTAGACGTCAATTTCGGTTGTAAGTCCAAGGAAATCAAGGTAAGTACTGCTCACCTGCAGTAAGAGGCGGTTTTCCGCAAGTTTTTCCCGTTAGAAAGTTAAAAGTGCAATTTTCCTTTAGTTATGATTTTGCATGTAACCATAGTTTGATCCATGCTTGTATAAGTTTGATTGAGCACCCTATATGAGGTTAGGGGCTAAGAAAAGTTATGAGAAAAGAAAAGAGAAGATAAAGATAAGAAAAGAAAATGCCAAGGCCTTAAGAAATCCCCAAAAGTCAAGACTTAGGGATTTGGGCACACAAGGTGCTCGTTAAAATGCCAAGGCATTCAAGATAAGAAAAAGTAAGTATTTTATTTTCTAAGGCCAGTACCCGGCGTCCAAGGGCGTCGTTAAAGAAATCCAGGTGTCCAATTCCAAGGTCTTGGCCCTGGTAGACCAAGGTCTGCTCTATTAGGATTGGTGGCTCGCTACCCCAACCTTTTAGGGAACGCGCATAAGATGGTACTTACGTCTTAAGTGGATCCAAGTGAGATATTATTTTCAAGTATATGCTTTAGCAAAGTTTTTCTAAAGTTAAGAAAGTTTTCTAAAAGTTAAAGAAAGATTTAAAAAAAAAATTGCTAAAGTTTTAAGTTAAGCCAAGAAGAAGTGAGTTAAGACTTATTAATGCTTGAGTATGCATGTTTTGAGTTATACATGTTTTAGTGTTTCTTTTAAGCATAAAAGTACCTCATGTGATTTCACATTGTTTAAAAAGCATGCTTGCACATTTCGAGATTTTTGTGAGCTAGATAGTACTTACTAAGCTTTATGTTTATTAGTTGCATTTCCTCTTGCTGCAGGTAAAGGTAAAGGCAAGCAATTCTGAAGGAAGGCGACAAGGCGGTGCTGAGTGACGTGTGTCTGGTGGCTGACCTTGGAGAGGTCCTTGGGACAAGATGAATAAAAGACTCAAAATACATTTGTTATAGAGTCTTGGCTTAAGTTAGACCATATAGAATTTATCCAAGTAATTGCGTTTTAGATGTTTTGCATGTCTTAAAACCACAAGTAAAGATTCCATGTCATTTTATTTAGCATACATATCCTTATGATTGCATTGGATGAGTATGAGTGTGAGTAGTTTTGAATATTGATACTTTGATGGAGCTATTTGATGCATGTACCAAGATATTGTTAGTTTCCCTTTGAATCAAGTTTTTATTGCTTAAATATGCTTAGAAAAGTTGCATTCACATTCCACAATGCTTTAGTAATGTTATAGAACATGTGTTTTGGCGTTATGAATGCATAGGAGTTAAGTTTGGTACAAAACTCTAGTTTCAAAGTTCATATAGACTTTAATAGCCTATGTACTTCCGCCAAAGTCCTAATTTCAAGTTTATGAAGTTGTTTTGATTGGCTAAAATGTTTAGGAAACTAGTATAGAGTATAGAAATGGTGTTGTGTCTTTGTATGGATTGAAACTATATGTTTTGTGGACTTTTGAAACAAGGTTTCGAATTTGAATTTCAGACTTTCAGGCGTGCCAGTCGACTGGTTCAGTATCAGTCAACTGCCCTATCGAACGGCAGCTTCTGTTCGATGCATCAGTCGACTGCCAAGAGGCCAGTCGACTGGTTAGATCGCAGTCGACTGGTACCATTGCAGAGAAGTTCTACAGATGAAAAGAAGTGTGCTATTGTATCATGCATGACTATTAGAGTTAGAATATCATCCCTAGATGGATTTAAAAGAAAAAAAAGGAAAGTTCCGCATTTTTAGTCGTGCATTAGAGTCAAGAAGTAGATAAAGTAGCGGTCCGTCTAAGGTAGAGAAGGCGGGTCGCTACAACCTCGGTAGGATAGATTGATGGCTAACACATGTAATGTTGTCACCTTGAGGTTTGAGGGACAAAACCTGACAAAATCAGCGTACCCATCCTCCCCACGCGTTAATCATAGTATCCGGACTAGTAATCCCCATGATTAACTTCTTCCATATTGGCCTTGGAATAGATTGACAGGCGCGTTGGGGTCTAACGAATCGTTTTTGCCACCTAATTATGTGCGGGAGTCAAGATGTGTAGAAGATTTGTAAAAAAAAACATAAATTTTTAGAAATATTATGATTTTTTAGTTGAATCGGTTTGAATCAGAGCCTCAGAGTCATCCAAAATCTTATTGAATTAGGTTAGGTTAGGTTAGGATAGGAAGGTAAATAAGCTAAATCAAGTCAAATTTTATATTATTTAAATTTATTTGATAAAAAATAATCAAGCGTGGAGGTTGTGAAGCTTAAGCTGGAGTTGGATTCGAGGAGGTGATCGGTCGGTAGGAAAGAGGTCGGTTCATCTTCTCGCTAAGAGACAAGGTCTATCTCAACCCCACCAAGGTGCTCAATTTCACTCCTTTCTTTCATCTCTTGCTTCTTCTTTTGGCTCGAGATCAATCCCGATTGATCTAGTGAATTTAGATGTGTTTGCCCCTTTCAACTTGATTCGTTAGAGTTTCAATCTCGTGTATTGGTCACTCCTAATTTAGACATTGTTTTCTCCTCACTTGGGATCGATACATTATCGAGAAATTGGTTTCAATTGCTCGTTAATCTCCTTTGATCCTATTCTCTTCTGTTCCATAGCAATTACCATAATTTGTATGGCAAATCTCTCGCTCGTGATGGATGACCTAAAATTTAGGGCTTTCCCCTTTTTGCCTTGGATGATTCTTTGCTCATTCTCTTAATGGTCTGTTTGGGAAGAGGTGAGAGAAGTGTAAGTAATGAAAGATGACTTTCATCCCTGTTTGGTAATAAGGTAAAGGAAGGGAGTGAGAGAAGGGAAGGGGAACTTTTACCCTCTTTTATCCCTTAAATGGTTTATTTTCTTACACCCCTATTTGGAGTGTAAGGAAGTTCTCCTTTCTTCCCCTCTCTTTCCTCACCTTTCCATTAATGAACCTCCGCTCATCCCATCCAAACAGAGGCTAAGTAGAGAACTTCAAAGAGAAATCACACTTTTCAACATGATAATCTATCAGAATGGATACCATACCTAGTTTGTAGGATTTGGATCATCAACAACAATCATTAGCATTCGTCGAGGTTGAGGTGAAAAAATGGTGTAAGATGGCCAAGACATATTCTGATAAGGATTAAAGGCTGGAGAGTGAGCTTATTCAGGAACAGACCATTGTGCAGGCTTTGGAGGAATTGGTCAAGAGGGCATAGACTTCAAAGGAGTCAGCTAAACAAGCTCAAGAGAAGCTGCTCCAAGCCCGACGTCAACTGGTCTCGCAAGAGGTATTTTGAAACTTGTCTTGCTTGCATGTGTTGGAGGTGCACTTTTGATTTTTTCTGAGTGACGAATGAGTGAAGTTGAGAGCTCAGTTGAGAACCAGGTTGAGTGACATGATCGTCTCTTTTAACATGTTTGCCTTGACAACTGTCAAACATAGAGTAACCTGACATTGGGACATGGATAGAGAGATGTTGAGATTGTTGTAGAGTCAAGCACTTGACTTGGGGTTTAGGATTTTCGGCATGTCTTTGAGCTAGGTTACCAGTTCAAAGTTAGAAATTCCAAGCTTGTCATGAGAGTAGGAGAGGATGTCGGTGATTGAGATCGAGATATGTATGATGTCAAGGTTTGACACTGATTCAGGGCTATGTCAGGATCTGGAACTGAGACATAAATGGAAACAGTTGAGGCCAAGACCCAATAACCATCTTGTCCTTCGGCCAGTTCCATCCCTTGGGCTAAATCATTAGCATGTTGTCAAGAGTTTTCAGGCCAATTAAAAAGCTCGATTGTGTGTCATAATCTTTATTGGACACATAAAATACTTATTGAATTGAAATTTCACAAAATCGATTTTGGACTTATCTGTTGAGATAATTTGAGTTGATAATCTCAGGCTGCCTAGTAGGGGATATTGACAATTGAGATTGAAGGATGGATGTATGTTGGGATACACGACCATCGCAATGTTAAGTTACCAACATAGAGCTAGGAATTTTGGGTCTGTCGTAAGACGGAGCCAACTGTTAATGTGGGGCCAAGAGGATAGACAGAGTCTTAGAGGCTAGCGCGATGCTAGATTCGCCTGGCCTATCATAAGGTGGAATCATTAGTGACTGAAGCTAAGAGGGTAGGCTAAGTCTCTATTACTAGCATGATGTTAAGTTCACCTGACCTATCGTAAGGCAGAGTCGTTAGCAAATGAAGCAAAGAGGGCAGGTTGTGCCTCTATCCCTAGCGTGATACTAGTTTTTCCTGGCTTGTCGTAAGGCGGAGTCATTAGCAACTGAAACTAAGAGGGCGGATTGAGTCTTTGTCTCTAACGCGATGCTAGGTTCGCTTGGCCTGTCGTAAGGCGGAGCCGTTATCGACCAAAGTTAAGAGGGCAGACTGAGTCTTTGCGTGCCACCAAAATATTGAGTCTGTCAGAATGCTGAGTCATTAGTGAATGGGGCTAAAAGGACTATCTGAGTCTATCAAGACATTGCTGATTGGGGCTAAAGGGGTTATCTGAGTCAGCCGAGACACTATTGAGTGTTGTCATTCTATTAAGTGCACTGAAAGTCATCAAGTAATAAAAATATTGATTCATAGGGACTGTTGATTAAACACTAAACAAGTTCACAAAGCAAGTTATCTGGACGGTCATGGTTGTGCGAAAACTAGCGAGAGAGAGAGAAATCATCGAGAGAAATTGGTTTGAGGGAAATGATCCTAGGATTTCGATTTCTTTATGATACTAGTTGATGTCCTATGTATTGTTCACCTTCTCACCTCCATGTTTACACACTTGTAGGAATTCTAACTAAATTACCATGTGAACCCGTGAAGGTTACACCGGAGTGCTTATCTTAATTTGAATACTATTAAGTAAAAAGGTAACATAGAAAGTCTGTTTAAAAAGATACTCTATGTGACTATATTACTAAGGTCTCAGTCATGTAGTTTAGATTATACAATTCACTTCCTAATACTAATTTGGGAAAAATTCATTAACCTCTAATTAATAATCCTCTTGAAGTGAATTAGCGTTCTTACAAGATGATCGCTCTAGAAAGTTCATTTAAAGGGATATCCTCTATCACTAAGGACTCCATAGTTATACAATCTAGAGTTTCTCCTTTACGGGGTGACAAAATCCACCACAATCCATAACATTAACACACTAAGCACTATGTATTTGAAGGATAGCATCTAGAAACAAACTCTGACAACCTTGTAACTACTTCTCAATTCATCCAATGTCATGTGCCCTGGAATATTCTCAAAGAGATGATCTCAATGATGAGGATGTTATACTGCCTCTCACATGTTTTATACAAACCACATGAGGTGGGGGCTGGATTTGGGGATAAGGAGGAAAGGGGGAGCAAAGAGATGAAGTTATTGGGAAGTGACATTGAGAGTAGACGAAGTCGGAATCTAAGACTGAGTCTAGTTGGTGGGGGAGTGTCTAGGTGGGGGCTAGATTTGGGGATAAGGAGGAGCAAGGAGATGAAGTCATTGGGAAGTGACATTGAGAGTAGACGAAGTCAGAATCTAAGACTGAGTCTGGTTGGGAGGGTGTCTACGATTGAAGCAGAGTCAGGTAGGCGGTGTCGGGGTGGTGAGACTGAGGCCTGAAGGGTGCGGCAACTAAGGAAGACCTAGGTGGATGGTGTCAGGATATTTATGAGACTGAGACCTAAATGATATTAGTGACTGGGACCGAGCCCGACAGTCGATGCCGAGATCTAAGACTGAGGCTCGGGTGGTGTCGACGACTGAAGCAGAGCCAGTTGGTGCCGGGATCTAAGACTGAGACCTAGTTTGTGTCGGTGACTGAGCTCGAGCCAAACAGCAGGTGCTTGGATCTGAGACTGAGTCTGGGGGTGTTGACGACTGAAACCAAGTCATGTGGATCTGAGACTAAGTTCGGGGGTGTCGACAAATTTGACCGAGACCATTTATCAGGTCCTGAGATTGAGCCAAAGGGTGTGTCGAGGTCAGAACTCAGACATATAGGATGTCAGGACCTGAGATTGAGCCAAAGGGTGTGTCGAGGTCAGGAACTCAAACATATAGGATGTCAGAACCTATAGTTGAGATAGGAATTTCTTGTTCCTTATAGTTGACTTGTACTTAATCAATCTTGAATCCTGAGATGAACGTATTGAGCTGGTTCAATTAGACTTAGTCTCATTTGAGCTGAATCTAGTTCCTTTTGGGTCATGCTTAATTCGTTTTAACTTAAACTGATTGATTGACCTTTAGTCGTATGGGACACGTATAGGGGTAGAAAATCGCCACATCAATATTCATAAATAAGTGTCGGATATAAATATTTTAGTATTGCACAAGTGTGGAGATCTTTTTAATACTTTTATTATATTAAATAAAAAGTAAACATTCATGAACAATTCGGATAAAAATTGTAGAGTTTTAGTGGATGGATTATCAGATGAGTTTCCAAACGTCGTCGAATGATTGTGTTAGCTGAACTTGTTTATGTTTTATCACTAGATATTATACTTGTGTATTTATAAGAAATTTCAAATTAGGCGTATCAATTATCCATCCTTTTCTCCATTCTTTTCAGTTTAAAAATAGTCAAGTTGAACTAACCATCCCGATACAATAATAAATAAATTCATTAGAGCTATGATAGAGAGAGTGAAAATAGGAGGGTGAATGATAGAGTGAATGATGTGGCACTTGAGTGAATGACGTGACACTTACATGCACACGTTCGATTATCGCTTGGACACCATCGACAGCCTTCAACCGTTACTCCAAATCAAACTATATCTTGGGGGGTACGGTGAACCCGTCAAAGATCGTTACATATAAAATACCACGTCATTCACTCTCCCATTCACTCTCTCAATTATTTTTCATTCATTAGGTGAGCAGAGATTGAGAATGACGTGGCTGCCTCAATTCTTTATTAGGGATGTACTTGTGTTGTGTGGGGCCCTAAGAGGACAGAAATCAAGTATAATACTTGATAATGGAAGAAATAGCAAGAATCAAAGCTTTCTTTGTCTTGCCGACACAAATTTAATTACTATCTTTCTATTTTGTCAAATGTATATTATTATGTATTTTTAACATCGCATATCCAATTTATATCTATTATTTTATAACGATGAATCTAATCTCATAAATTTTTTTTATCAATTATAAAAATAAATTAAAAAAACTAACACTGATAGATAATTCATCAATCCAGTATATTTAAGTGTCTATTAAAAAAACTTTATCTATTAATTTATTAAAATTTAAACCGGATTAAAATAGATTTTAAAAATTAAGAAAGTATTCTATCATTATATCGTTGGCCCTGGCCAAAGGTATATCACTATAACGGTTAATTACTCCCTCATTAGTTGTCGAGTCATTGTCGAACCGACCTATTCAACTTGCGAATCAAATTTCAAACTGATTCGCACTCAAATATTATCGATTAAAGTAGCTCTCTTAGATCTTAGCCTTGTGATGTGATTTGTCTATCTATCCATTTAGAAATGCATAACGATTTCTTTATTTATTTTTCTGTAGTATTCCTTGTCTTTTAAGCAAAAGGCATCTCAAATTTGTGTGTGAAAAATATTTTGTTAAAAGAAAATTAATAAGCAATGTAAAAAACAAGTGAAATGTCGCTTTATTCAAATAAGTAATTATGCATTTTTAAATTGTGGCCGCTAATAATTAGGAATAAAATTATAGCAAAATATATAATATAAAATATTTTCAAATTATGCCCTTTTTATTTTATATATATATATAATTAGCATCTCCTGTCTCCTCTTCCTCCTTCCTCTCTCTCTCTTTTACTCTCTCTCCTCCTCCTCCTCCGCTTTTCTTTTGTTTTCTTTTGCGACTTCTGAAATCGACAAACTCACATTCGAAATCTTCTCCGAAGAGAAGAAGAGTAACGCCAGATTGTAGCTGGAGATCGAAATGGAGCGAGATTTCGAAGAGGAAATGGGAATCCTGAGATCTGCCTATTGATTTGGATGCGCTCGCTACGCTACCCCGATCGGAATCGTCGTGGAGCCGTGTGGATTGGTGAAGAGGAGAGCGAAAGCCGGAGAGGGTTTGATCCTTGATACTGAGAGAAGGAACGAAAGAGGGGGAGACGGAGAGGTAGCGGCGAAGTGATATGAAAGGCTATGGTTCCGGCGGGCTGTCGGCCGCCGCGCAGCAGGCGGCGAAGAGGAGGTGGAAGGGACAGCCAGCGGCCGTGTTCGCGCTCGTAGTCTTCTCGCTGCTCGTCCCCCTGGTGTTCCTCCTCGGCCTCAACAACCGCTTCCCTTCCGGTGTGTCATCCCGCCGGATCTCTCCTCGTAAAACCCTAATCGTTATTCTCAGATCTACTCGTAGCGAGGGGCTTCCTTACAGCATCCGCATTTCGCGGCGGGACAGGATTCTTCCTGATCCAGCTCAGCTCGTGGTCGCGATTCGATTATGGAAACGCGACGTTGAATATTTTACTTTTCAGCCGTTATTTTAATAGGTTTTGAATTTGTACATCTGGTTGACTGGTTGGTGAGATTTCTTATTCCGCATCTGTCATTTTCTGCAGGATACTTAGCGGACGCTCGCTCCCAGCAGGTGAGGGGTTTTGCTATGGTTACGTTATCTTGTAGTTCCCGATTTTGATTTGTTTATTTGATCATTTTCTTTTGCATCAATGTCCAGGAAAGTAACTTTGACACTTACCACAATGTTGCTCGTGAACAAGAGCAGATCTCTTCAAAGGTTATCTTCTACTGTTCGTGATAATATCTCAAGTAACAATGATTTTTATATGCGTCCTCTATGCAGCTTCTTATATAATTTCATTTATCTGAACTTGATAGGTTGCTCAGTGGATGGTTCCTCACCTCGAAGAAGAATTTGCATCGACATTTTCAAAGGTTAATTTTACATGCTGTTATCAAATTTCTAACAACAATTTTCCTTCATCATTAATGATAACAAAGTATTCTGCTTTTCTTGCTTTGGTTCTTGATGTTCATATGTATGTTTGCATCATAAAATTGATGGATTGATGGAATTAAAATAAATAGGAGAAATGGAAGTTGTATATGATAATTATCCTGTATATTATACATTGTTCTTTTGCTTGTATCCATTGATCTTATTGTTACTAGAAAATTTAGCTGCATTCCTGTTGTAACTTTCCTTAATTTCTTTTCACATGTATGGTGCTGAGTGGTGACCCTGTTAAGATGTACGCCCATTGTCATTTGATAATGGAGATGCTTTTGCTTATGTTAACTATCCTGTTTTAACCATAGGTTATCATTTAATTGGATTTAAGCTATGTTATCCTCTTTATGTTGTTCAGTCAGCATACGGATGAGTAAGTGCTGCAATTCGGACACATTCTGTATCAACTTTCTAAATAGCCTTAATCCAGCTATTCTAAGGATGCATTGCTATGGTGACCAATGAGGTTACGTATTCTATTTGAATGATGAAAAGGATAAACAAAACAATGTTTTTTTTTCCAAGGCCTGAGTCATGGATGAGGATGGTAAGGTAGATGTGTGGACATACGAGGATGAACAAAATAAAAAATGAGAGCATTAGAGAAAAAGTCAGAGTTGCATCTATTAAGGAAAAACTCCAAGAAATATGTTTAACATGATACGGACATATACTTAGACAATGATACGAACATATACTTAGACGGTCAATAAATGCTCTAGTTAAGCGATGTGAAATTATGACAAATACGCACATCAAACGAGGAAGAGGAAGACCAAAAATGACTTGGTTAACAACAATAAAACAAGATAAAATTTATTTAAGTATAGATGATGATATAATAGAGGATAGAGCCCAATGGCGTAGAAGGATCCATATAGCCGACTCCACCTACTGGGATAAAACTTGGTTGTTGTTGTTTATTCACAACTGAAACAATTAAGGTGTAAGCAATTGGTGGAATATCAGTTGATGCTTTTGCAGCCCTACAAGTAATGGCTGTCTGTAAGTTAATCTCCACCAAAATCATTTAATCCTTCACTCGTCATTGATCATATTAGGGGTCCTATTTCAATAACTAATTGAAAGACTACCTCTGCAAGCAGGGTGATTCTTTGCCTTTCATTATGAAATGTATTTCGCACAAGTATGAAAAGGAAAGAAAGAGAGGAAAATTACCAAAAATTAATCCCAACCAATTAATACTAAACACGTATCAGTTGTTTGAGAAACAAAAATTGAATCTTTTGTTGCATGATTGGAGGAAATCTTGTTGGATATAGACTTGGAGTCTACAATGAGGATAGAGTTGGCCAAGCTCAAGAGTGACTATAAGGAAAACAATTATTGCAATGTCAAGACTCGGAATTGATACTGAGGCTCAAGTCTATGGTAGCTCGACAATGATTGAGAAGAAGCTGAAGTCTGATCTTGAGAAGTGTCATCATGTTGAATCCATCTTCCTTTCTTCATTTACCATCATCAATATCTCACTCTTCCTCGCTTCAATCACATACACAATGAAGGTTGATTTGACAATGGCTACTCTATAACTGCAAGCAAACGACTTCAAATGCCTCATCAGCCTTCATTGTGTATAATTCTGTATTTTTTTTTATCCGAGTGGGTCTAGTGCAACATCAACCTGGGTTTTATTTCTAATGGAATCAATTTCCTTTATTAATCAGTTTACTATTTTAAACAAGATATTCTACTATTTTATTTTATGTACTTGGCGATCAAAAGATTTTTTCAATATGATATTAATCTTTTTTTACCTATTATACAATTTTTTGTTGAGCCTTGCAATTCCTCGATTGAAATTCACTAAAATGATCCATGGCACTGGTGTCAAATTGACAACCTTACATATGATGTTAAGTAGCTAGTTTCGACTGATGGTTAGTGCGTAGCTGTTGCCATCTTGAGGTCTGGGGGTCAAAACCTGGCAAAGCTAGTGTGCCCGCCCTCCCTACGCTCTAGCCACAGCATCCGGGGTAGTAGCCCTCGTGATTTACCTCCTCCGTGTTGACCTTGAGACAGGTTGGCGGGGGCGCTGGGGCGAGCAAATCACCTTTTGCCATCATAAGTAGCTAGTTTCAAACCTTTTCATTGATTCACATTGTTTATTTATTTAATATCATTATCCTTTAAATCTTAGGGAATTTAAGTGTGCAAGCATCCTACATATTTGTTCTTTGGATTCACATTGCAATAGCAATTTTGTTTTTCTTTTATTCGATAATCAATCTTGAAGGAACCTTTAAACTTGCAAATAGAACATGGGAGAATTACTGATCCATCTATGGATGAACAAATTTAATTTAAAGTTAATGAAATTTTGTCAATATTTCTTAAAAGGAAATTTTATTTGCTTATTTATCAGGATGTCCCTAGTGTGCCGCCTCCTGCTGAGGAGTTGAACATGAGGATCAAGAAAACTCTTAGTTCACCTTCCACATTACAATACAATAATTATAGCTTTCAGGCAACAACAGGCGATGAGATCAAATCAAAAGGTATATTTATATGTGAATTCTTTCTCGCCCAACATGTATGTTTTTTATATCTTTTACTTCATCCTTGACCATTGATTTGTAGGCCCTGTTAAGGGACATAGTGATGCCTCAAATGAGCCTTCATCTCTGAGTACTAAAGTAAGTTCTTGATAGCTTGAACAATTCCAGAATACGGTTCAAAATTTCTGTTTGTCATACGATACTGACTATTTAAATATGTTATCAACGTGCAGTAAATCTGGATGATAATTACTTGTTAGCTCTTTTGCTAGATGGTTTATATTTTCTACTTCTCTTTGATTGCCTAATATAATTATTGTATTTGTTTTTTTCAGCCTGATGTAGAAGATACGAAGTCAAGGCATGACACAGGTTTGAGTGTATATGAGACAGACAGATCTTGTGAACATGAATTTGGAAGCTATTGTCTTTGGGCCAGAAAAAATAAACGAGTTATGAAAGATTCTAATGTGAAGAGACTCAAGGATCAGCTTTTTGTGGCAAGAGCTTATTACCCTAGCATTGCAAAAATTAAAGGAAAGGAGATCTTAACTCGTGAATTGAAACAGAATATTCAGGATCATGAGCGCATTCTTACTGAAGCAGTTTCTGATCCTGATCTACCGCCACTGTAAGTATTCTTCTGATAACTATTGGAGTATATGAGCATCATTCTTTGTTTCTTGATGAAATCAGAAAAAAAACTCTTGAGATCTTTGATTGTTTCAAAGATGGCCATTGAATGTCCCGCTCTTAGAATAACTAATCAAATGGCTGATAGCACTTATTTCAAGAATTGGAATCACCATTTGCACTTGATCACATGGGAGGTTTTAATTGGATGATCTGATGTTTGCATTGTCAATTAGCATAATATACTATTTTGACATATGTAGCCCTTCTCTTTCTCACACATGAATACTCGTCTTAAATTTGTAATGTCTGATTAGAAGCAGTCTCATGACTGAATGGTTAGTTTATTAGGTAATTAGGTCTTGGTTGATTTTCCAGTTGTCTCACCTTAAAGCTGCTACACGTCTCTGCCCCACCCTAGGCTATATTAAACAAAATGTGATCTCTGTGTGGATGTAAAATAAACTCCATCACTTTTTCCTCACACTTTTTTTCCCACCCACCTGATATAACTTTATGGTTAGTTTTGATATATACATATAAATTAATACTATACTTTTAAAACATATGTTATATGGTAAGAAAAGTTTTATGTCAATTCACATAAAACAATATTTGAAGGACAATCTTAGAAAAATAAAATTATAACATGAAGAAATAAGTTAAATTGAACAGGTAAACTAGATAAAAACAGTTTGGTCTTATCTACAATATAGACTAAAATAATGAGTGACTCATTTAGAAGTCAACATTATATCGGTCAATCATCATCATTGTTAGACAATGCTAGTTCCAACTATTTGGTATATTATTTACTCACGCATGTTACTAATTCAATATGCGTTTGTATACAAATTAGATCTTATGAAGTGAGGTGGAGTACTTTTGGTGGATAAGAGAGCAATATCAGCATTGACTTAACATGTTTTCTAAACTTTCAAACTGCCAGTTCCTTAACTCTGTCAACATCTGTTAAAATACCCCAATCAGGCTGGTGGGCCATGGATTTCATTTAAGCTGCCATCTCTAATTGGAGAGATCAAGGTATCAAGAAATATTTATTGTAATGGAGGCAGGATGGATTGGAGTTAGAGATAGTTAGAGAAGAGAGAGGGCCGAGGGGATGTATAGGTTAGTGGGGACAAAGATGCAATGAGGGCTTGGTTTGTTAGAAGAGTTTGGTGAATGATATTGCAACTGGAGTATTCCATGGGCAGGTTTGAGCGGACTAAATAAGGAGGATAAAGGAAATCTCATAAGCTAAAGAAATGGGGAAAATGGAAATGAAGCTGATTAGGATAAGGGGGGAGGTTACCAGCTGCCTCAATTCATTGTGTCCTTGTCTATATTAAAATAAGAAGAGTTACAAAAGGAGGGAGGCAGTTGAAAGAGCTAGTGAAGAGGGACTTTGAAGGAGGTGAGGAAGAGAACAGCGAAGGAAATGCAAGATAAATAAGGCGGTCAAAATAAAATATATTGATTTGAGGCCCGAGTTAATATTATATTTATTTTTCTGTATCTTTCCTTATTTTTCTTAGTAATATGCCCTTGTCCAAGTCCTAGTTAGACTTGCTATAAGTATTTAGGTTGTAGAATCCTATATAAGGTGCCTGAATCTTGTTCAAGATAGTATTCAAGTATTGCATGCAATTTTATACTTCTTCCTCTTGTCCTTTGTTGCAAGATCACCAATTGAAGCACATAGCCTTGTGCATGTCCAAGGAAGTTGACCATAAACTCATTTTCCCCACTATTGTTGAAGTTTTACCAAAAACTGAAGAAGAGATTCTGTAATTCTTCTTGCTGCTGAGCAAGAAGCTAAGTTCACGGCCTCAGCTTTGATTGTTGCTCACCTTTGCCCAATTGTTTGTCGAGACATGTTCTTGGGAGGACATATCTTCTGCCATTAGTGAGAGAGTATGGTGCTGATGGCGGGCATCTCAGATAGGCAAGGAGAGGATTAGAATTTCATCGGATGACAGGTTAATGTGGTAATTTGATGTTACTATCGGCTTCTTTAGTGTGGTTTTGCTTGTCCTCTCAATGAACAACATTTTTCTTCTCTGTGTGATTTTGGTGTGAATATTGTTGTGGGATTTATAGTTGAATGCCATGATTACCATACTTTTTCCAAGTGATTACCATACTTTCTTTCTTTGGATTCTAGCAAACATAGTTTTTCCTCTCTTTTCCCGTCCCCTTTCCCTTTCATTCAAGCAAACATATCCGTTAACCAGGTATTCTAGTTAGCCTCTCTCCTGCTTGCCATCAAACAAATAATGATTGATTGGCTAAAATGGCATAAATTTGAAAGTTGACGGGTAGTGTTGAAGCAGAAAAAAAAGGACCCAAACAAAATTGACACCATGTGTAAGGCTATTTTTGTTTCCTCTACTTGTTTATTTATTTTTCTGAAAAAGACCTGTTAGTTTATATATAATTTGGTTATTGAAAAAAATTCAGGGATTGCCATTAGATTTGATATGTTATATGATAATTAAGAGCTCGTGCTCTTTTCATTGGACAAAGAAACAAACTTAATTCGTAGTTTAGTTGATCCTCTGATGGGATGCTTTTGTTTTCATGATAAATCAATGATTTTGAGAATAAATTCGAGCCTCAAGACCAAGTTTAGCATCACGATGTTAATACTTTATAGAGCATTTAGCTATATTATGAAAAGTCAAATGATGAAAATCAACTATTAGAACTTGAAGTAAAACATTTTGCAAATAGCATGATTGTGATGCTCTGTTGTTCTAATAGATGGCTTGTATGGGTTCACATGAAACCCAATATTCCATTTTTGTCTTTCATAAGATAAATCCATTGAAACTCTTATTAAAATGTTTCATTTCCTTTCTCTTTCTTTTGTCACAAATGATTAACATATTCTCCTTCCAGTGTAGGTCAGAAGATTTCAAATATGGACAAGATCATTGCAGAAGCCAAGTCGTGCCCTGTTGAATGCACTAATATTGATAGGAAACTAAGACAGATACTTGATCTGACAGAAGATGAAGCTCAGTTCCATATGAAACAAAGTGCATTTTTATATCAGCTTGGTGTCCAGACCATGTCCAAAACTTTTCATTGTCTTTTAATGAGATTAACAGTAGAGTTCTTCAAATCTCCAGCATCCAATATGGATCATGTGTCTGTTTCTAAAATTGACAATCCAAGCTATCAACACTATCTTATATTCTCAAGAAATATACTAGCATTATCAGTCACTATCAACTCTACTGTATTGAATTCTGAGGTTTGACACTCTAATCCTGTTCTTCTATGATTCTCTTTTGAAGATTTTTCTCATCAGTTTTAATGACTCCTCCCCTTTGTATTGCAGGAATCTGATAGAATGGTTTTCCACGTGCTAACTGATAAACAGAATTTTTACTCTATGAAACACTGGTTTGTCAGACACTCTTATGGAAATGCAACCATCCACATTCTGAATTTTGATGAGCTGAAGTCTAATCATATTTCCAATTTAGACTTGGGAGAGATGTCAATGCCAGAGGAGTTCCGCATCTCTAGTCACGCTATTTCTCAACAAAGCCCTTTGCAGATGGGAACTAAATATCTCTCTGTGTTTGGCCATTCCCACTTTCTTCTTGCTGGTATGTTTAAAGATCTAAAGAAGGTAGTTCTCTTGGATGATGATGTGGTTGTTCAAAAAGACATATCCTTTTTGTGGAATCTTGATTTGGGTGGCAAAGTAATTGGCGCTACCAAGTTTTGTGGAGTAAAATTGGGTCATCTCAAGTCATATATGGGCACCACTATGTATGACAGTAACGACTGTGCCTGGATGTCTGGCATAAGCATAGTCGATTTGGAGAAATGGAGAGAACTTGATATTACTGGAGTTTATGGAAGGATTGTCGATCAGGTAATTGCCAAAGATTGACGTTGTTAAATATCGATAACTATTCTAGTTCCATAGTCGATAAGGATTTTTACTGAACATCCGACATTTTTGTTTCCAGTGATTCTTTGGTTACCTTTACACAATTCAGAATGTGTATGCTTAATGTTTTTCCTCCTTCGTTGCCTATGACAGTTGAAACAAGAAAATGAGGTACAATGGAGAGCTGCTGCACTTCCAGCAAATCTACTTGCTTTTCACGGTCATATATTTGCTCTCGACAATACTTTAGTTCAGCAAGGGCTTGGCCATGATTACGAAGTCTCCGAAGACTCCTTAAAGAATGCAGCCGCTTTGCATTACAATGGCAACATGAAGCCTTGGCTTGATTTAGCCATTCCCAAGTACAAGATATTCTGGAAGAAGTACCTTACACGAGATGAGCGATATATGGAAGAATGCAACGTCAACCCATAGTTTTAGTCTCAAACTCAAGTATTGGATTTGAATCGAAGAGGAGGAACCAAAACTTGCCTGCATTTTTGTCAATTTGCCGCTGAGCCATCAACTGATACTTCACTGTCAAAGAGTCAACCAATAAGAATTGGCAAGAGAGTTTCTTCCATCTTCTGGTTCAGGAACACTCAGATGACGACGTAACACAAGAAAAGCATCTGGTTTTCTCAATAATTCTTGACCTCAAAATTTGCAGGAAAGTAACCTGCAAGCATGGGACTTGTAAAGCATGTTTCAGGTAAGCTCGTGTTAGCCGGTTGCATCTCATTCATTTGTCATATAGTCTGAAGTAGTAGGTTGGCACTTCTAAAATGGATTGTCGCCATGTTTGGACCAATGCAGATCGATTCTTTTTCGCCCCCTATTGCTACCCTAACCCTTATTGTTTACTGCAATGAGGGTATATTTTGCCATCCCCCATTAGCAATTATTTGTTATTAGTGCTACACTAGCCAAGGTTTTCCATTCTTGACAAACTTAATGTCATTTTGTATTTAAAAGTTTTAGTATTTGTCCCAAACTTAATTTTTGGACCTGTCACTCGTGTATCGGTTTCACTTGTAAATTACTTGCAGTTCGCTGGATGACATTCTCGAAGTAACTTAGCTTTCTTCAATAAGCTTCGTCGTCTTAAATTTTATGTTCGACTAACAATCAACTAGTTTAACTAATCGATCAAATATAGAGAGGATCTATGATACTTGTTCATAGAGGGATGTGCTTGGTTTTGTTGTTTGTTTGTTTGTTTGTTTGGTAGTTTGTTGTTGCTGCTGCACAGTGGCATTCAATACTTGATTTCTGGTATAAATTTAAATTAATTAATAATTTAACTATCATTATTGTACAGTCATATTCACTTTTAACTTTTCTTTGGTTATAAGATTATCTAATTTAAAGACTAACAAAGCACCTAAGATAATAGAAATTATTGAATTTTTTTATTTGAACATTAATATCGAAAATAATCTTTTAAAGATCCATTTATTTCGTAGAATATTAGACAATAGATATTCATAAATTTATTATTTTTGGAAAAATATATGACAGAATATTATTGGTAAAAAACTAACTCAAAAATAATTAAACAGATGTTTAAATAATCTTAAAATCTTAATCCTAACTTTGTAAAAGATGGAAAAAGATTAGCAAAAAATCATTTAGCCCTCTGAAAAGACTTTAAAGGATAGTTTTTAGGTTTAAAATTGGACGGTTAAGGGTCAACCTTGAAACTAACTGTCATGCCCCGAGGGGCTGTATGTCCGACGAAAATCGGACAACACCTTCCATGTACGGCGAACAATCTCAAACTAATACATATACAATATGACCTCCATGACCTCCACACATATATATGTTCAAACTATAATATAGTTAAAGAAATAAATAACTATCGAAAAGACTATCATCACCTATACTGTAAAAGCAAACTCCCAAATATCCTCTGGGCAGACCGACGATGCAAAATATATACAAGTACCATATCATTGAATGACACGTATACCAACGTAACTAAAAGAAAATAAAATAAAGACACTACGATATCACCGGGACTGGGACTGTCTACTGGGCTCTCCTGGTGGCTTCATCCTGAAAAGGAAAAACAAACAAACGATTATGAGTCCAGAGGACTCCACAGGTATATAACCGGATAAATATGTATGGCGGTAAAAAGGTTATGCAATAGCAGCATAGAAACAAACAGATACAGTCTCAAAAGAAAAATCAGTATACATGATCGGTACACTACATGCAATTATACATATTCATACTTACCCCCATGAGGTGTGTACGTCATAAGTCTCTGAACCTGAATGGTCGCCAGACTATAAACAAAGCAAATCCCTCCTGTATGTATATGTCATCCAAATGCAGCAAACATAGCTCAAACAAGTGCAGCGAACACAAACAATACAAATTATGCAACCGTGCACATGATGCAATGACATGGTCACCCCTGACGCCAGTTAGCCACCGTCACCAGTGGGTAGGGCTGTGACAACTGTACGTACTCTGCCGTCATTGCTCCTGAGTGACCAAGTGAACAGGATGCTGGCGGAGGTCACACCCGTCCTACCTCAAATCATATGAAGGAGCACCGCTCTCATCTCCTCGTATCACGGGAAAGAGGAGGAATCTCTGTCTGCTACCACGTTGCGGAACCACTACCCGTGAGCGGCCGAGCGGAGCCTTGACAGGGCAACTGCACACACCCTCCTGATAGTATCACTAACCCATGAATGACAGTGTGTGCACTAACTATAGATCTTTGAACGAATTTTGATTTGATATATTATAGATCTCGTGATTCGATTTAATTTAAAAGTTATGATCTCTCAAAATTTTCACTGATCCTGTTCTGATTCTACTCTTATCCTGTTACGATCCTATCGATCATGTCCGATTTATTTCAATCCTACTACGAAAATTAATTCTGCATGATCCAGGATTGATTTGTGCTCTAGATCATAAAATCATACCATCCTAGGATCATGATTTTATAAACCTAGGTTTCATTAGGTCAAGGAAAGCACCTAATTCAATTAGGGGGGCTGGCATATCAAGTGATCTGATCTATTAAGTCTTGGTTCCTGGCATACTGTGCAAATCCCCTAAAGTCGATCCCTTTTGTAAAAGAAAAGTACAGTAAGATGATAATACTTAATAAAATCATAAATCAGTAGTCGATCCACGACAAAACATTTTCATAGTTTATTAGGCATCACATGTCAATTCATAATTGGAGCATAAATTATTTTTTTCCATAAGAAGACACCCTTGGAATGCTAGTTGTGCAACAATAAATCGCTTACACTTTTATGGGATCAAACTCATCAATTTAAAATTAATCGATTCACAAAATTAAATACCTAGATTGACCCCAAAAAATTGAAATTGAAATGAATGAAGACACTTAGATTACCTAATTTTATCTATGCCTCTAAAAAAAATTTCTAATAATTTTTAATATTACATTTAAATAAAAAATAGTATATTTTTAGGATGCTTTTTAAAAATATATTTTATACAAATAATTATTTTAAATAAAATAAATAAAGCATAAATGAAAATAAGCTAAAGGCAATTTTCCTTTATTGATAACCTATTTACTCTATTAATAAAATTCTTTTTACCAAAATAATTACTCGGTCGATTAGTCAAGTTGAATAATCCAGGTGCCTCCCACTTTTGTTTTTTACTCAGCGTTTTTTTCTTTTGAATTTTTTAAAATAAATATTTTTTAAAATTTTAAATTTTAAATACATATAATATTATACCTGTAATTATATTAAAAAAATTTATCTTGAATATTATAATTTAAAGGGAAATTTGAACAATAAAAAAAATTATTAACTTAAATTCAATATAATCCGACCTATAAATCCTACCTCCTAAATACAAATAATATACTACATGATTATCTAAAATTTTTTATTTTGAACATTATAATCCAAAAAAGAAACTTAAAATCTAGAAGAAAAATCTTATTAGTTTAAATCCAGTATAATTCATCCCTAATTTTAAAATTTTAAATCTTAAATACATATAATATATCCCAAAAATAAAAAAAACAACAAACAAAAAATTGTAAAAATCTTCACCTCTGTAAAAATTAAAAAGAAAAAAATAATAATTTTATAACGCGCACCTCAGTCGTACACAAGTGCATAAGAAATAACTCTTAGAATAACGTGTGTGTGATTATATATATAATTATATAATTTTGAGTGTGTGATTATATATATAATTATATAATTTTATAGCTTACCCATCCTTATAAGGACGATCTGTGGGCGACATCCCATCTGGCACGGTGACACGGCAAATAATCTTTTTTTAATCCTCTTCTACATACATTTTATTTTTTTCTCTCTTATGCATGCAAGATGGTGCTGGTTTGTAAAATCAATACAAAGTGGTGTTAATTTATACAAATCAGACCACGTTGGTGGTGGTTTATAGAAACTAAGTCCTAGATTTCACCTTCCCAATTGGGTTATAGAGGTCAAGCTAAAAAATTTTTAAGAGTTTCCTCCTAGGGTTTAAGCATTCCAATTGAGTTATAGTATTCAAGCTAAAAGATATTAAAATAAATTTTTTTAAGATTTTACCCTTAGGTTCAAGCATCCAAATTGGGTTATAGTATTCAAGCTAAAAAATAATTTTATCCTAGGTTCAGACATCCTAATTGGATTATAATGTTTAAGTTTAAAAAAATAAAAAATAAAAAAATAGGATTTATTGAATAAATGTTGATTTTTAAAAATAAAAAATTGATTGAGTCGTCTCTTAAAAAAATGAGGACTTAAGGCTCCTCTCACACAGCACCTCCCATTGAGCGGGAGGTGTCTCATGTCTCGTCGCAAACTTATGCACAAGCGGAGGAGCGTACAAGAGATCACTAATATATATAGAAAGAGTTTTGATATGGTACAGGACTTTGTTTCAGATTCTTGCAAACCTGACAGAAGGCGTCTTCCATCATACATGCAATGATGAAAGGTGCCTCCCATTGTTTTTTGATTTTATAAAATAACAATTATTGTTTTTAAATTCATTTTCTTCGATAAATTTTAAATATCTATAATATATCCCATAAACATCTAAATTCTTTTGGTTTGAACACGGTAACCTAAACAGAACGATTAAATCTTAAGGGAAAATCTTATTAACTTAAATTCATTATAACACAACTCCTAAATTCTAAAATTTTAAACGTTAAATACCGATAATATACCCCGTAAATATCTAAATTCTTTTCGTTTGAACATTTACCCAAAAGGAGTGATTAAATCTTAAAAAAAATCTTATTAGATTAAATCTACTTTAACTCGACCTCTAAATTTTAAAATCTTAAACTTTAATATATACTAAAAAAAATTTAAAAAAAAAACCCTACTGTATAATAGAAAGCTACAGAAGGCACCTTCCATTCAATTGAAGGCTAAGCCGCCTTCCGTCTAATCCGTACGAGTCCGTATGGGTGTGGGTGTATCTGTATATATATACTGTGATAATATGTAAAATCCTATTTTTAAATAAATGAATTGTTCATTTTTTTTTATAATTTCGCACGTGTGCTGAATACGCGTTACACAAACTTCTGATTAACCAGGAGAAGGTTGCTGGCGTCGACGAATCAAGTGAAGAGCGTGGGCAGGGGACGGCCGACGGCGCCGCCGCAGATGATGGCATTCTCCGGCGCGTTGTACTCGTCCCTCAACGACTCCTCCAGGTTCCCGATGCTGATGTATAGCTGCTGCCCCAGGTAGCGCCGCTCCCACACCTCCGACCTCAGGTTCCACATCCCCACGTTGTCGAACGACACCATGATCGCCGACCACGACCCCGGGAACACCTGCACTGAGTGCTTGCTGACGGCATCCATCAGGTTGTAGTGCTTCCTTGTCGCCTCCGTCCATTTCCCCGGCCCCATCCTGCCCGAGCCCTAAATCAGTGTCGCGCGCACCGCTCGTTCGGCGAAATGCCGCAGAGAAGGAAGAAAATGAAGAAAGGACTCACCCAACGAGGAAGAAGGCGTAGCCGTCCAAGTGGTAGGCCTGCATGCTCTTCTCTGGATTCTCGAGGATGATCTCCACGAACGACCTGTGCTCGACCTTGATCACGTTGGGGGCGACAGTGATCGGGGCCGGCGCCGGCGGCACGTCGCCGCTCAGGTTGTACTTGAAGACTCCGTCGACGGAGAAGTACTCGGCGAGTTTGAGCGGCGTGGCGGGGTCGAAGTGGGAGACGCCGTTGAGAGCGAATCGCTTCTGGCCGCCGGCGTCTGCGGCGCGGGAGCTGGAGAGGCGGATGGTGCGGGCGATGTCGATGGTGCCGTAGTGGTAGGAGCCTTGTGGATTGGGGCGGGCGGCGCTGGAGGTGAGGTTCCACCGGAACGACCTCCACTGGTTGAGTGACCATGCCCAGCCGACGGGAGCCTTGGGGAGCGACTCCGGCGCCGGCGGCGCCCCGTTGGAGCCCGCGTAGCGGACGATCGCCGTCGCGGTGAGTTCCTTCTTGAGAAACCTGCTGGATGCCACGACGTAGTAGTCGGCGGGGGCCTGGTCGGCCTCGACGAGCACCGAGAGGCACTGGCCGAGGTGGAGGTCGAGGGAGGCGTAGGCGTTCTGCACCGTGTGCGATCCCTCCATCTCCACCAGCTTCAAGACGTGGCCTTGGATGCGGAAGTTGAGGGAGGCCTTGGTGCCGGTGTTGCAGACTCTGTACCGGTAAACTTTCCCGGCCTCCATCGTGAACAGGGGCGCGTCTCCCCTGTTCTTCCCGTTGATGAGGACGCCGACGGGGACTCCGATGCCGCGGCCGCCGTCGAGGGCGTTGGCGAGGCTCTTGTGGTCCTTGGCGTACCAGTCGTTGATGAGGACGGTGAAGTCATCGGCCGGCGGGTCGAACGGGACAGGAATGAGCAGGCGGCTGTTCACGCGGAGGCCGCCGAAGCCGCCGACGGTCTTGTGCATCCCCAACGAGGGGAAGTAGTAGAAGCTCCCGATCTGGTCCTTCACCTGAAAATGGTAAGTGAAGTTCTTCCCCGGCGGGATGGGGCAGTTGGTTCCGGCCACTCCATCCTGCCACGAGTTCTTCCTCTGCTGAATCCCGTTCCTGCAAACCAACCAACCAACCAACGCCATTACCAAAACCACCATCAAAACCTGCAAAAGCTTCCATTTTTGTACCAGGAGAAGAGGAAGGGCTCGTCGAGCTCGTTGAAGACATTAATGACGAGGTTGTTGTTGGTGGTGGAGTTGATGTTGGGCCCGGGGAACTGGCCGTCGACCAGGATCACTCGCTGGGGGACGCCCAACGGCGCGGCGGTGCCGTAGGAGACCTTCCACGTGAAGAACAGGTACGGATCCTCAGCGCCAACGGCCAAGAACAACGCAGCGGCGGCGATCAACAGGACAACAACAGAATTCGCCATTCTTCTTCTCCTTTTTTTTTTTGTTTTTTGTTTTTTGTTTTTTGTTTTTTGTTTTTGTTTTTTGATCGATATAATTTATGGGGTAAATTAAAAGGCAGAATTTAGCGGGCGGTGCCCATCGGAAGTTCTCCCAAGTCGAGTGTGGGGGTGATCGGAGAAGGAGGGAGAACTTCCATTTGTGGCGGTCGAGGTGGTGGTGGTTTTATAGCGCATGGCATTGTGAATTGCACTGGTCTTGTGGGTGGTCGAGCTTGCCTGCCGCCCCAACTTCAAATGTGGGTGGTTCTCCTCTTCTTCCTCTTCTCTTCTTGCTCCTTCTCCCCTATCAATCAACGGTCGAGATCAATTTCCTCTCAGACTCATCGGTCGAGAATCGAGATCCCTTAATGTTAGTTTTGTTAGGATGGTAAGGTGAATGTTAGGGCGACTAAGTTTAAGGCTAATTTTTCTTAAATCCAATGGATTAAATTATTCAAATTTTTTTTTTCAAAATTTGTTATCAAGTATTTGATGGATGTATGTTTTATCATTTAAAGTGCGCGTTGAAATGAATTCGGATGGTTAAATGAATATAATCTAAAGTAGTATTTAAAAATATGAATATTCAATTTGTTAGGATAGTAGGATTTGGGTTTCTCTATGTGGTGTGATGGTAAAACACTTGAGAGAATAAATATCTCAATAGTGATAAAAATTTATTCAAAATGGTAAAAGATAATTCGCTCGTCCTCAGCGACTTTGCTAATCTGCTCCAAGGGTCACTAGTCCAGACGATGACTATCGCATAAGAGATGACAAATGTTTAGTTTCCTAGTATTTGACTCTCAAATTACAAGATGGTAATATATCATATATTAGTCATCAGTTCATCCCGTGGGAATGATAAAATCTTAATCAAAAAGAATATTATGGAGGTCGAGGTCGGTATCTAAATATGGATGAGTAGATTTATCCAACAAACTAACTAGGATAATCTATTTTTAGGATTAATTTCTCAACATAGTACCTTAAGCAATACAAAATAACATTTCTAACTAGCAAGCATTCCTAATCAAAATATTTAGGTCAATAATCAATGGATCTCATTTGTCTAAAATATCCATTTTTCCCGACGACAACGGTTTGGCAACCTTTGATCGACATGATCTAATTTTTCATGGGCTACATTAAGCACTGGTAGTTCCGGGGCTATAATGCAGTGGAAGGACGATTAATTATCATCTCAGGCATTCGTAGTTCGATCTCCAGCTACGGCATATTTTGCAGGAAATTTTCCTCCAAATAGGACGTGAATCCTGGGACGTTGGACTTCTGGACCGTCCATCGCAAGTACTTCCCAATGAAAAATTTTCGTGGGGGCGGATCGATCGTCCGAGGTTGGAAAAAACCTCATTTTCTAAATACATTGATCCGGGGAGATAGGGGGGGCCTCCCCACCTCCAGAAAAAAGGTCAACGATAGGATGAGCGGGGGTCAACGAGGTCCCCTTTTCACGGTCGACTCACCACTCTTCATGGCCGACCAGCCACTCATCCCCGCGAGCGACCGACCCACCACTCATTCTGTCAGACGATCGACCCGTAACACTTCGTGGTCGACCCGTCACTATTCGTGGCCCACCAGCCACTCATCCCGGCGAATTGTCGAGCCCGCCACTCTTCGTGGCCGACCAGCCACTCATCTTGGCGAACGGTCGACCCGCCACTCACTTCAGCGGACGGCCGACCCGCCACACTTCATGGCCGACCAGCCACTCATCCCGACGAACATCCGACCCGCCACTCACTCCGACGGACGGCCGACCCGTCACACTTCGTGGCCGACCAGCCACTCATCTTAGCGGACGGTCGATCCGCCACTCACTCTGGTAGACGGCCGACCCGCCGACCCGCCACTCTTCGTGATCGACCAGCCACTCATCCAGGCGAACGGCCGACCCAACACTCATTCCGATGAACGGTCGACCCGCCACAGTTTGTGGCCGACTAGTCACTCATCCCAGCAAACGGCCGACCCGCCACTCATTCCGACGAACGACCGACTCGCCACACTTCGTGGTCGACCTGCCACTCTTCGTGGTCGACCAACCACTCATCCCGGCGTACAGCCGACCCGGCAATCATTCTGACGGACAGCCGATCCACCACACTTCGTGGCTAACCTGCCACTCGTCTTGGTCGACTAGCCACTCGTTCCAGCGAACAGCTGACTCGCCACTCTTTCCAACTGACGGTCGACCCGTCGCTCTTTGTAGCCGACCAGCCACTCATCCCGGCGAACGCTCAACTCGTCGCTCATTCTGTCGGACGACCGACCCGCCACACTTCGTGGTTGACCCGCCACTCTGCGTGGCTGACCAGCCACTCATTCAAAAGTTACAGTTTAAAGACAGCAGACGTACGAATAGATTCTTCTAATTCGCTATATCTTACGAGGGGACAGTAAGTCGGTGCATGTCTATCGACGTGTTAGACAATTAAGAAATGTGGGTGGTCGTACTGCTAGGCCTGACAGCCAGTCAATAGGGTGATAGATTCATTCCCTTTTTAGCCAGCAAATCCTGCCCTCAGTCTGAGCATTTGAGTCTGACAGGATATCTTAGCAGATTTTGGTCTGCCGCCCTCGCCTGTATAAAAGTCCTCAGTCCTTCAGAGGGGGGGGGGGGGGGGGGTTTGATAGTTTTTCTATTGTTTCACCCACGCTCTACCTCCATCGGAGTTCTAACTTGATCGTCGGAGTGATTGCACCGGGACCCCCTGGCCAGCCTCTCACGGTCCGTTTCTCACAGATCGTCATTGTGCGCCCCACGCCGAGCGTCCGACCGGCCACGCCGAGCGTCCGACCGGCCACGCCGAGCGTCCGACCGACGAGTCAGCAATCAGTATTCGATCTTCTATCAACCTCTTCACCGCATCATCAGCCTGAAAAGTTTGCTCCCATGGGAAGATGTTGAGATAACCCGCTTTTATTTGCTTTCTCACTAATCTCTCATACTACTTATCTTTTCATTTGCTAGAGGTCTAACTTGAGCGTCGAAATGCAAAACCGGGGCACCCCCGATCTCTTTGCAGGTACTTTCGGCGATAGGGCAGCTTAGCAGTGCTGCTTACTTTCCTCTGGGTAATAGCTATCTGGTCAATATTTAAGCCACCTCTCCGGTGCTCCGCTCTCCACCGCTTCCCGACAGATCATGCATCAAGCACAACCTATACATACTAGGTCATAAGGAGTTGATTAGAGGATGAAAATTTTTAATGTAATCATCTTTTTTGACAATATATCACACTAGGTGACTCTTTCGACTTGAGGGGAGAGGTGAAGCTATGACAAGTTTCAAAGGAGTGTTTTGTAAAATAATAAAGTCTCAAGGGGTGAAATAGAATTTTCCTCTTGATCGGTTCATTCTTTGGGAATACTCTCCTGGTCCTGGCATCCTTCGAGTTCGAACAATGGAACGGAAGCAGCCATCGCCGACCTCGACGGAGGCGAGAGCCAAAATGGCTTGTGGGAAGTTTTAGGTCGTCGTCCCATGCTCGCCTCCTCGCAGAGCAGCAGCGCCGCCCATGGAAGCCGGCAGGAAGCTCCACGCCCACCTCACCGTCACCGGCTCGTCCGCGCACTCCCCCCTCCTCTCCAAGGTACTCCTCTCGTACGCCCTCTCCCCGCCTCACCTTCCCCTCGCCCTTCGCCTCTTCGACCGAATCCAAGCGCCGAACACCTTCCTCTGGAACACCATGATCCGGGGATTCGCGCAGAGCGACGCTCCCGGGGCCGCCGTCGCCTTCTACGGTCGAATGCGGCGACAGGGCGTCCCGATCGATCACATGACCTTCCCTTTCGCACTCAAGGCCTGCGCGAGAGTCCCAGCCGCCGGGGAAGGGAGCCGGATACACGCCGATTGCCTCAAGTTCGGATTACTGTCCGACATCTTCGTCTCCAATTCACTGATCCATATGTACTCGGCGTGCGGGGACATGTCGCTCGCGAGCAAGGTGTTCGAAGAAATGCCGGAGAGAAATTTGGTTTCCTGGAACTCACTGATTTGCGCGTGCTGCCAGCACGGCCGCCCGCGAGCCGCACTGCGTCTGTTTGAATCGATGAGAATGCAGGACATCAAGGCCGACAAGGTCACCATGGTGAAGGTTGTCTCCGCTTGTACTCATTGGGAGCTTGGGACTTGGCTGAATCCATGGTCAAGTACATAAGAGACAACAACATAGAGGTGGATGTCTACTTGGGAAATACTTTGATCGATTATTACGGTCGACGGGGGTCAGTCGAACATGCTCGAAGAGTGTTTGAAGAAATGGCTAGCCATAACATAGTCACTCTGAATGCTATGATCACAACTTACGCTAAAGCGGGCGATTTAGTTTCCGCGAGAAGGATGTTCGACACTATGCCTGAGAGAGATTTGATATCTTGGAGTTCAATGATTACAGGGTACTCGCAGGCGAACGACTTTCCGAAAGCTTTATCGCTCTTTCGGCAGATGCAGAAGGCTAACGTTCGACCGGATGAGGTTGTCATTTCTAGTGTTCTCTCTGCGTGTGCTCATCTCGGTATGCTTGATCTAGGCAGGTGGCTTCATGACTACATGAGGAAGAACAATATAAGGGTCGATATCTATGCGGCGAACTCTCTTATTGATATGTATGCGAAATGTGGATCTATCATGGATGCATTCGATGTGTTTAGCGGGATGGATAAAAGAGATACCATGTCGTGGAATATAATTATGTTGGGACTTGCAACGAATGGCTATGCTGATAGAGTGCTGCGAGTATTCTCCGACATGTTGAGCGAAGGATTCCGGCCGGATGATGGCTCTTTTCTCGGCATCTTAGTTGCTTGTGCGCACAGTGGATTGGTCGAGAAAGGTCTCGGATACTTTGACAGCATGAAGAAAGATTTTGGACTGGAACCGCAGATGAAACACTATGGATGTGTCGTCGATCTTCTTAGCCGTTCCGGTGAGTTGAACAAGGCATACAATTTCATCAAGGAAATACCATTTACCCCTGATCCGATCGTATGGAGAACATTGCTTGCGGCGTGCTGCACGCACGGTAATGTGGATTTGGCTGAGATTGCTACAGAGAAGCTTAACGAATTGGATCCGAACAATAGCGGAAATTATGTTCTTTTGTCGAACACCTATGCCATGGCAAACCGATGGAGCGATGCAACCAGTGTGAGAGGAAAGATGGAGTGTAGTGAAGTGCAGAAGGTACCTGGTTGTAGCTCTATTGAAGTTATTAACTTGGCACTTAAGCCGACTGCTACTGAGCTCCCTCAGCAAACTAAGCAAAAAGATTTTGCCTGAGTAGTTTTACTCAAAGTTATTGGCTCGAAAGGTCCATGGTGTTTCAGTTTCTCTTCCATGGAAGGCTTGCAGTCTTACATTGGCAGCTTCGACAATGATCATGTGGAGCCGACGACGCGACGAGGATGGCTAGTAGGTTTTTGGAAGTTCTGACTGTATAGAAGAATCAGCTATACTAAGCAGGTGTTATTTCCTTACCTGAAAGAAACCTTTGGACTGGCTGAATCATTATTTATGAACCAAGCCAAGTTTCCAAGATTTTGTGCATTATTTAAAGAAGAAATAAACACATTTTTGTTATGTCGTTCTAAATTTACCTGGTAAACGAACTCGAATGAAGGCCATCCATGTATTATCAATAATATCAGTTGGACAAGAGTGTTGCATGACAATGTTGTGCTGGTGCAACACTTGAAGATGATAACCTAGTATCAGATAACAGTTGCAGGTACTAAACCTAAAGCTGCAATCATAAATCCCTCATCTTTAGATTGTACACTTGAGGCACCGTCAGCTCTGGCCGTGCTAATAATCAATTTCATCGGCATGAGGCTGATCTTCTGCATTATTTGCAGTGACACGGCATGGCTGAAACTTCAATTCCTTGTGTGATGGTGAAGTTATGTCTCCTCCAGGAGAACAAATATCACTTCTTCCGCATCTTCCTGACTTGCTCATGTATCGAATGGAAAAGAACAGTGGAAATGTACCTTTCGCCGAAGCTCGGGAAAACAACCTGTGGTGATTCACAGATACATGGCCATGGCATCATCATGCTAGTATCAACATTGGATAGACTTTTGGAGTTAAAAATGCATGATCTAGGAAATAATGAAAGCCGATAACTTACATGTCTATCTTACTTTGATTTCAATAAGTATTTCTTTTCAATAAAGCACTCAGTAGGATATTATCGACTGATATAAAATCTTGTGCTGAAATTTAGAAAGTTGAACGAGGAAGTAAATGCAGAAACTTGGGTGTAGAAGTGAATTACCAAACTCCAGAACTCTTCAAGTTCTATAGTTTGCATAGTTTAGCTTAAAACATCTAGGTGCATTAGCATCACTTGGGATGATCAATATCACTGCTTCTAAAGCCTAATAATTAGTCGGAGAAATTTTATAAACTTGCATCAGATTATCGCCGGTTGATTTGTAGCATGTCAAAATTACCATACGCTTACGATGTTTTCCTAAAAGTATTCTCGCCAAAAAGAGGAAATATACCAAAATTGTTGATGAACAAGTTTCATGAACAGAATGGCCTCTTAAGCATCTAAATTGCCATTAGTTTTACGTGCGGAATGTTGAAAAATGTCGATCATGAAAAAAACAAAGGACGAATAAATAATTCATTACCGCAATTAGCTTCCCCGCATTTTCAGGTCTCTTAGCTACATGTATTGCAGCAGCAGCAGCAGCTCCTGAAGATATGCCAACCTAAAAATGAACTGAACAAATTCAGACCACATATATGCACTTAAAACCCGTCGCCTTACTGTTTCCTACAACTGTTCCAGGAATACAAAACAGTGAATTGAGATTTCAAAGAGGTACCAGTAAACCTTCCTCTAGTGCCAGCGCCCTTGCAACATCGATGGCCTCTGCAGTGGTAATCTAGTGAATGAATGACTCAGTCAGTGCACAGAAGTTGTCAGACAAATTAGACAGTTAAAGGAGGGAAAAGAGAGAGGCAGAGCAATGTAGGCGGTAAGCTTCGTGAAAATGAAATAGCATACCAAATGAAGTAACATTTGATAGCATAGCAAAATCTATCTAGAGGTGCTTAAATTTCAGAAACAACTAATAATGTTACTTGACAAGCATAATAGACGAAACAAAAATATACAATATTACGGATTCTGCTCAGATTTCTCTACCTCCTATCGCAACCTAATTAATTGGTTAACTTAGAAAAGAGTGGAGTTCTTCAGCAAGACATGAAAATCTGAAACAAATAGAATCCATGCTATTGTGTAATAATGTTAGAAAGAATTTACATATCAAAAACTTGCAATAAATAAAACATTCTGAAGTTGTCATCTAGATAGATGTATGTTTTGAGCTATTTGTATGCAAAATATTGCAACTTTTTGGTACTAGATAGAAATAGATTTTATGATTTTTTTAATACTGAAAAACATTCAAAGCGTGAACTCGAAAGGGAGTATTTTGGCTGTAGAAATGTTGATCTTACTCAAGTACAATTTCATTCTATATCTGTACTCACGAACACATTCACTAAAATTGTTCGTGATCTGTTTGCCAACATGGTCGCTGAAGCAAACAAAACAGTCTACAGACATGCTGACCCGTAAATTTGGTATGGCATGACAGAAAACTGATTTAAACATCTAGTTACTCCACACAGCATACTTGTAAGTGAATCCAAAACAAATGGTTAATTGATCCAATGAGAGTTAGGTTTCACACCCAAAAATCAATTTACCCAATCTTCAAACAACTCAATGATTCAAGCCCATTCAAATATTAACAACAGATAAAAAGAGTTTGGTTTTCCCATCATATTGTAATTTCAAACGACTCCAATGAGAGTTAGGTTGCTCATGACTTGCTATACGACTAATTTTTGCTACATCCACAAAGTAATTTAAGTAATCCAAATAAAGATGAAAGTGAATATCTTAAAAAGTAAGCATCAAATGATTTGAATTAACTAGAGACTTCCGAACCTTTATAACCTCGTCAAGTAACTTGACGTCCAGGATGCTTGGTATGTAACCTGTTTAATTTATCAGGAAAAGTAGAAAACATGAGCAGGTGGAAGTAAAAGAGCACATGAAAAGACAAGGTATTGATATTGTCATTCACCTGGATTATCTCCAGAAATAACACTGGTTTCAGCAGGTTCTACTCCAATAACCTAAATTGAATTACTCGAAAACTAATTTAAGATTGTTGAAAGTGTTGAATATCAAAAGAAATTGCACACTAAGCATATGTAACTCTTGCAAGAGCACCATTACTAACAATATGATGGTTTTAGGAAATTATAGCTTAAAACTCATCATTGAGCTTTTTCGATCAATTGAAGAATTCTTATAAAAGGTAGAATAAAGTGCATAAATCAAATAAATCTAATAGCATTGCATATGTTGTTGATAGATTCTCAATATGGGATTATAATGTCAGCTTTTTTTTGTAGGTCCAATTAGCAAATGTTTTCCAACATGGTGTAATTTCTTCAATCAAAAATCATATCGTTTAACCGCCAAAAATGATGCCATATATGTGAGGTTGTGTCATATACTTCAATTGCAGGCATTGACGCTCTTACATGTCAAATAGATGACCCAAAATGTTGGTTAGCATATTTGTCAATTATTTGGAAAGCATTGAAAAGCCAGACCTTGATTTTATAAATTTTCTAGCGGAACATCAACCGTTAGCAATGTACTAAAAATATAGGTAATGTATGAAGCTAATAATAAGCTTATGCGAGAAATACTCTAATGCTACCTTGATATCCTTGTTCATCATTTTCAGATATCTCCCTGCACCTGTTATGGTACCTCCAGTTCCAATGCTCGCAATAAATATGTCAACACCACCCATGGTGTCCTCCCATATCTCTGGGCCTGTGGTTTCAAAGTGGATCTGTGTATTATCCAAATGGTATTTTAATAAAAGCTACAAAGTAGAATCTACCTACAGTATGCATCTTAGAAAAAAAACAATGATTTTTTTAAAAGAAATAATCCATCAAGAACAACCTTGGTATTAGCTGGATTGTCAAACTGCTGAAACATGTATGCATTAGGTGTTCTACTAACTATTTCTTCAGCTTTGTCCACAGCTCCTTTAATTCCCTTAGCTGGATTTGTTAAAACAATCTCTGCTCCAAGGGCACGAAGAAGCACACGTCTTTCCAAATTTATTGATGCAGGCATAGTTACTATAAGTTTGTATCCTCTTGCAGCAGCTGCAAATGCAATACCAACCCCAGTATTTCCACTTGTTGGTTCAACTAAAATAGTCTGAGGAAAAAGATAGCAAATACATTATATTTAGAGGGGCAAATACTTTTAGCCAGAAACTAAAAGGATCACCTTCTTTGGAAAGATTAACCCCTTTTCTTCAGCATCATTTATCATGCCACATCCAATTCTGTGTGTTCAAGTGTTAAGAAGCTAAAAGTCATTCCAAGCAACAGCAGAATAGATCAACAAGTTAAATAAACTTTATGTTACCTGTCCTTGACACTGCGGCAAGGTTCCATGGATTCGAGCTTGGCAGCAATGTTAGCAACACAACCTTCAACGACTTTGTTGAGAAAAATCATAGGTGTGTTCCCAATTAACTGATAGCAAACACAAATACATTTTCAAAGAAAGCCTGTCTAAACGTTTAAACAAATTGAAATTCACTCGGCATTGTTCACATTGTCATTTGTTTAGCATGCATACAGGACTAATAACCCATAGAACTGTTTCTTGATATGTTGGCGAATCAAGATGTTCCATTTATTTAGACCAAGTTATTGTCAGATCATAAAACTTTTCATCCTAAAAGTTTCATCACTTGTGAATTGTGATAGCACAAGCAATGACTGTTCCCACGAAAAAGGAATGCCTATGTTGTCCAGAGACAATAACTCGCCCTCATCTAACTGTTTTTTATTCCCATTAACGCTTCATTCCTTTTAGGAAATGAAGAATTATGTACTAATAGTGTGGAAGTTAAGAGACCCAATAGAACGTGAACAGATGTGAATATTACAAGGCCTATGAGCTAAATCACCTAATCAATGAGCTTAACCATACATAAATAGCATCCACATATGTATGCCAAGTTATTCTGATATGCATACAACTTATCAAAACAAAATCAGCTGATTCTGTAAGCTACCATGGAAAGTTTAACTTACTGCTTTTGTACACATGCTCTGTCATACTCATTGCAATTTGTGAGTTACTCATTTTTCCTAATCAATCTCTTTAAAAAGACTGATATTTTCCTGTGTGACAATTTTTGCCTCAAGGAAACAAACCAAGGTATTGTGTGTTGGGAATGAGCTCATTAACAATTTGTATCTACAAATTACCTCCCAGTATGACAAAAAAAAATAGGTTCAGAATCAACACAAGATTTAAATGCCAAGATTAATGCCCCCCCCAGCATGACAAAATGCTTTCAAATCAACTGCAGGTTTTAAATTCATTCGATCTCTAGATACATTCCTTATTGTTCAGCAGCAGTATGATTGGGTGGAAATCTACAAACAAACCCCTTTCTTCATTTTCTAAACTGATTGGATGATTGACTGGTAACTAGAACCATCACCCAACTAAACTCCCACCAAAAAGCAAACAATACAGTCAATCATCGAATCTCCAAAACCAAATCAGACGAATAGCGAACGAAATCTGGAAAACATAAGAAATAGCCGACCAGGAACTACAGTAACCAATCAAACAAGACTCGAAACACTATGCGCGAGTCGAGAATGAACCTGGGTGACATCATCGGCGATATTGACGGTCTCGACGTCCTCGGCCGAGCGTAGGGAGATCGCCTTGGCGCAAATGGCGGCGGGCTTCCTCCGCGAGAATCCCCACCCGTAGGATGCGCGGCGGGAAGGTGCAGGTCTGGAGGCGGGCAAGCGAGCTCGTCGAACGGCGGAGAGAGGAAGGAACGAGGCGGAGAGCAGCGCCATCGCCAGCGGGGAGGCGAGGTTTTCTGAGGGGTTTAGCGAACTCAGAAATGGTTCGCAAGGATAAGGTGGCTTCTCTCCAAGGATACATTATTGGGCCGTAATTGGGCTCAAGTCACCTAGTTATTGGGCCGGTCGACCATCCTAGGAGTGATTTGATGTATCTATATTTAATAGATTTTAATTAAATTTTTATATAATTTTAGACAAATGAATATAAATAATGAATTAAGATTTAAAATCATTCCCCTCTCTAAATTAATCTTTGTTTTCTAAGTAATTTATTAATCTTTAACGATCCTGATGAAGATCATACGAAGGCTCCTCCCTATTGCTTTTTTTTGTTTATTATCTTTGTCTCTTCATAGACCTCCAATAAAATTGAAACTATATAGAGTTGATTACCATATGGTCCCTTGCAAGAATGACACTCATAAAATAGAGACATGGTCTAAATTTTTTACCCCTAGATTGGCATAGTTGGTAATTATATGGACAATTACTCCAATAAATTTTTGGATCAATTTCTAATGAGTAAAAATATCTAATTGGATGTTTGATCTTTCTCATGCAAAATACCGCTATAAAAATTAAAATATCCTCTATAATTTATCTATTTGTATCTATATGAAATCGAAGATACTCGACTAACTGGAAGGAGCATCATCATTTTTGCTCCAATAGAGAGAATACAACAATTGTTCACAACAACTCCACAGACAAATATTTAGAGTACAAGAGTTGTGCTACAAAACCTCACATTTTACATAACAAAGTTACTATAGGACTATGGACATGAAGGAAGAAAAAGATACCTAGGTTGAGAAATTTACACATTAACTTATAAAGCAAGCAGATTTACAAGGGAACAGAACCTTAACTATGAGAAGGCAAGATAGAGCAATACCTAGGGTTGCCTTTTCAGAGCTACAACGTCTGCATAAGTATCTGATTTACAAGTAAGTTAAAGCGGAGCGGAGCTAGTTCGACGAAGTTGATACCTCGGTTCTGGAGGAAGGGAGAACACAAACTCGTCCAGCTCCTGAAAAGGAACAAGAAAAATCAGTTTTCTGCAGCATAATGGACTCGAAATTACACAATTTTTTCTCTCATTTGAGGTGCATCTTGTGCGTCATTTTGGCATAATTTTGATATAAAATACTATTGATTATTAAGTTGTTTGACGAAATGATAGGACAGAAAAAGAAGAATGATATATAAATCTATCATCTTGTTAAGATGTCAAAAAGGGATTCAAATTTAACCCTAGTGCTCCAATAACTCTCCTAACTCATATGGAAGTGAAATCGAGTTATTGAAAGAGCTCACTGAAATTCATTCAAAAAGGCATAACATAAATCAGTAAATTAAACCACTGATAACAGATCAAAACAAATCAAAAGAAAGGAAAGATATTCAATTCATGATACATGAAGATGAGCCTACCTTTTGTTTTTTTAACCTCTCATTCTCTTCTTCTAGGCCAGAAACCTTGTTCTCCAGCTCATTAGTGTATGCCTAGCATAAAAACATAGTGGATTCCAGATTATGGTGATTCCTTATGAACTGAATTACTAATTGTAACTTGCAAATATATTGACAATAAAACTGACCTGCTTCCTTGCTCTTGAACGTGCAGCAGACTCCCGATTTTTTATCATCCTTTTCTGTCTCCTCTCGGCTAATTTATCCACGATTTCTTCTGAAGCACCACGTTTCCTACCTGGTGTTTGAGAATCAGGAAAAACACCTAGTGTTGATGATGATATGTTTATCTGACCTTCAGGAAACATTGCCTCAAACATAGTTCCAGTACTAATTTGATGAGGTAGTGATCGATTTGATACATAAGTCCCCATCATGCTTTGTTGCCCATGCATCTGCTTGTCCATACTAGCCATCTGTTGAAATTGCTGCAACCAACCTGTCCCTCCTGTAAAATTCTGTGTATCCGGCAATGGATCAATATTTCCCACTGGATCTACATCCCCCAACAATGTCTGTCCATCTTTATCAAGGATGTCCGCAACCACACCAGCCTTTACTAGAAAATCCTCTAGCGTCATTTCACCAAGAGTCGGCTGCTTCTCGCCACCTAATCTCTGCACCTCAACATTCTTCTGCTCCTGTTGAATGTCCCTCCACACTTCATCTACTGTCTTCTTGCTTAACTCGCATGGCATGGTAATGCTACCCTGATGAAGGAGACCAGACGTGGGCGCATGCTGATCACTTGGCATATCAACCTCAGCACCAGATAACTGATTGGTCTCGCTCGCAAACACAGTCTTGAGGAGGTCATCTATGTTCATGCTAAGAAGAGGCTCCCCTATGTGGTTCTGGACTTCATTGAGAGTCAAATTGTAAAGTGATCCTTGCCTAGAAAGGCTTTGTATCTGGTAATGCTGGCTGTCACTGCCCCCATCTCTTTCTGCTGCCATTGTGTGCCCATCCACTAGATTCTTTAGCAAGAGATATCAGTGGCTAAAACCCCACATGCAAATTCTTGAGCAGCAATAAAACAAAGGAGTACAGAACTTAGAATCATGGCAAAACAATTCCCACTCTTCTTATTAGTGCTTTATTATCTACACAGGAACAGGAATTTCACCAAACTATTTGTCTCACACTCTGCCAACCAAAAGATAACAAAGATCATAGAAAGACTCTGGATTTGATCAACAAGTTAAATCAATAACAATTCTATAGAAATTAAAACATAAAGCAGGTCCAATATTATCTCATAAATACCGACCCCATAAACAACATGCAAACGGTGCCACAAGTAAGATTACCATTTTCAACAACTGAACTCGATCTTGATTCTGAAAGCAAAAAATAAAACTACAAGCTGGGGGTTTTTAAATTTCAACCATTTATCATATTAGAAATGAAAATAATAATATCTACATAAGAAAAATAGGGATATGAAGTTCTGTCATACACTAAGCAAAATAAGAAATTAGGAGGTTAAGGATGGAGTGATTCAAAAAATACATAAATAAACAAATAAAATGCAAAGGCAGAAATGGAGTCTCCATCAATCATATAAGTTGTGAGCATGAACACACAAATACACAAGAAAAAAAGAAGCTATCTTTTCTTTTAAAAAAACACCTGCCCTTCCTAGGACTAAAAAAACACTTCTCTTTGATCTTATTCCTTCAAATTAATCATTTTGATCTCCACAGAATTCATTGTTTAGAAGAAATATAAGGAACAGATGTCTGCACTGATCCACTCACTTTGGCAAGAATAAGTCCTCACCATTCAGCAATTGAATGCAACTTTGCAATGGGAAGTGAAATGATACCAAGGGAATGTTTCATTGGACAATGGCATGGGAAGTCCCCCAGAAGGCACCACCGAGTTTAGGATGAAATAAAATATTCGCATAAACAGAGTAGGAATACATGGGTGTCGTTAGTGAGGTCTGTTAGAGGAAGTAGACACAAATTACCTTACTCTCCTATCTGCCTAGTGATTCAAAGCAGCACGTGGATAGGAATTGCTACTGATCACCAATGATAGACCATGTAACACGATTAGGAAAGAAGTGAAATCTACCACACACTTCATAACTATAACATGAGGTTAGAGAAAAATGCTACTAAAGTAAAGATATTTTTCATGCAAAGATAATATTTTAAGTTTCCGAGTTCTCTTTAAGATTCAATAAGCAAAACCACATTTGCTTCACTTTCCAAGAAATTCATTAATAGATAATACAATTGGTCCTTCCTTTTTTTTACTAATGCTGATTACAAACTAAACCATATATTTTCTAACAAGTGCTGCAAGGTACCTAAGAATCTAATGATGACAACACTAAATCAAGATCCTGCTGCACTCAAATACTTGGGTCCACGTACAGTCCTAAACTTTTCTGTAAGATTTTTGTACTCCTATAGCTTACGCTAGTTTCTAAAAATATAGTTGTTCTACCTTCTAAGGCTCAACATATCTTTTCCCTAATACTTAAAATTTGAAACATATAACAAGGATTGAGAATGTCAAAAGAAACCATTTTGTTTCACTAGGCTTCACTTAGGTTCTTTATAGGTGTTTCTAAATACCCTTGAGTGTGCAGGATATCGTTAAACATTCTTGAGTTGAGATAAACTCAAACAAAAGATAAATCATAGAGTTAGCCAAATCTCCATTTAAAGCGTTTGGAGCATCCAGCTAGTCCCTTTCCTAGCAAGTCACTAGTTTGTTGGCTAGGTTTAATTGATGAGGAAGACTTGCAACATTATGAATGAGCAAGTCACAAAAGATTGGTTACCCTATCTCTAAGTTCAATTGTAGTTCAGTTCAGTAAAAGGGTTCTTTCGAGATGTATAGAAATAAATCAAAACTTTGGTTTGAATGCAATTCGGATTCATCACTATGACACTTGGAGGCAATGATTGGTTGTGCTCTTGTCCATAAGAACCTTTACTTTAAAGTTTCTTTAAATTGAATCATTGATTTGAGCATTCATTCTTTTCATCCTCAACTATCCTCTTGTTGTTAGTTTGTTTGTACAGCAAAAACAAACAAGAAATTTCTAACTCAAAATGGCCAATCAATCAATTGATGAAAAACTTGTCCCACTAATTTTTGTTAATGCCGGAACAGGAAATCCAGTCATCTCATAGAAATTGTTTTCTTACATTGGCCGTTAACATGAAGCACCAATCCTGTCACTTTTGCCGTCTGTAGACGTCATCAAAGTATTCAAGTAATATACAAAAGCTATTCCAGGCTTGGAGATCACAGACATTCAATGGTTCCAAGTTGTTAGAGGGATGTAAAATACCAAAGACTATACTCACCTATGTAAATTGTCACATCTAAATTACACAAGAAAACATGCACAACAATAATCCTAGATTCAGATCGTATGGCAACACGGAACACTAATCTTACACCATAATGGAGTCAGAAAAATTGACAACTACCAATTGAAAATATGCTAACCCGGAGCACTATCAGTCATTTCCTTAAGCAAAGAACATCAACGTCCACAAATGAGTAACTCAGCACGAAACCCCAAAATTTCAAGGTCCAATCAGTACTACCGGTGAAAAAAAATTCAGTGCACATAAAGAAGGCATAAATCTAGACAGATCTAAGCAAATAAACGACCAAATGGTGGTCGATGAAAAACGTACATCGACGGTACGAACCAAATAAAACAGTAAGTAATGAATAGGACCAGTGGAATCGCGAAAACGACCGATTTCCCCTAGATCAAAAATGGCGGCAACGAAGATCGGAAGCGAACCAACGAAAGCAAAACAGGTGGGGGAAGGGATCCGTAAGGGAACGTACCATCGCCATTTGAAAGCGAACAGGCGAAGGCGGCATTGAACAAGGAGATCTGCTCGTCAGTGCCCTGCTCCGCTATGAATTTGCGGAGGAGACCGGAGTAGGGATGGAAGAGAGAGAGAGAGAGTTCCGAGATCTTCGAAAGGGTGAGAGAGAGAGGGGTGTTGTTCAATCGTTCATTGAACCCAGCAGATACTATTTTGAAAAACAAAAAAAAAAATAGCGAGAAAATAAAAGATTTTATTTTGTTCTTCGCTGTGGTAAGGAGTCAAGGAAACCACTCGGACTGTGAACCGGCTGGCTGAACGAACGGGGGTACTCCGTCCTGTTTTTCAAAATCAACGTTCGTCGTCGGTAGCACGTCTCATTGTTTCTCGGACATCGTCGGCGATCTTCGATCGGTCGTCCCAATCAAACTATATCTAAGAAAAGATAAAGAAAAGATAAACCAAAAAGATGATTGTCAATTATGATTTCGTCGGATTTCAACCTCTATCTGGCAAGGTTAAAATTGACGGTGATCTTCGACAGATTTATTATCTCTTACGGTATAGTTTGATCGGAACGGATAGTCGAAGGTCGTTAATGATGTTCGGATGATAATCAAGCGTACCACTGACGATGAACAACAATTTTAAAATATAGAGATAGAAAAAACTAAGGAGAGGATTTGATCTCCTACTAAACCCGATCGGATAGTTTTTTTTTCTCGGGAAATAACCACGTAAGTAAGTTTTCCAAATATCCATTCGTTACGGTGGAGTTTAAAAATAAATAAATAGACTATGTTTTAAAAAAGAGATGGATTTAGGTTTAACAAAGTATTGCTCTGTGTCAAATAATTGTTTAACGACGTAATTATATATAATGAGTAGAATCAAACGAATACATATAATTTAGTTTATATCATTTTAAGTTTCTAAGTTCATCATTTTTGTTGAAATCAACTGATGGAACAAAAAACTCATAATAATATAAAATTAGATCTTATGTCTTTATCTAATATTCTTGATTACATCTATATTTTCAAATATAAATTTGACAAATTATATTAAAAATAATGATTTTTTTAAATATTAATATATCTGAAAAAAATTGATTGATCTTATAAAATTATCGACTCTCAATATATTTAATTAAATTTATGTTTGAGAGTGTTAATATAATTAAAAAAAATAGACGAACATAAAATCTTGTTCTATATCATTTCGAATTCACTGAATCGAAATCTGCTAATGGACCTAAAGTACTCAAATTAATATGGAATCGTCTCGCATGGGATAGACTGATGGCTACCGCATTTGGGAGTCCAAACCAAGTAAAGCTAGTGTGTCTGCCCTTTCCACGTGCTAATCATAGTATCCGGGCTAGTAGTCCCCGTGATTTACCTCCTCTGTGTTAACCCTAAGACGGATTGGTAAGGCTGTTGAAGGCGAACAAATAGCCTTTTATCACCTCAAAATAATATGAAATCAAATTTTATATATTCATTTAATTCTTTTAATTATGTTTTTGTCCTAGAATATCAATTTAACATAAGATAAGATATATCGAGAGAAATACATTTTAATATTTTTTTTAAACAAAAGATCTATTTTTTAAAAAAAATAAACCCGAGATTACAATAGATTGAATAAATGTAAAGGATAAAATGGTATAAAATACATGATTTAATAATTTTAAATTTTAAATATATATAATTTAATAATTTTGAAACTTAAATACTTCATTTAAATATTTATAAAACTTATCAATTCGATCATTTACATTTTTTTCTAAATTGATGGGTCACAATTTTAAAGCGCATGTTTTTTATTTTTCAACCTCATTTTTTATTTTCATTTTTCTGAGAAAATATAATTTTTCAAAAAATATATTTTGTTTTCATTTTTCACACTTATTTTTTAAAAAACAATATAACATTTTTTGAAAAATTAGAGAAAAAAATAAAATTATTTTTTAAGAAATAAAAAAATGATTTTCTTAAAAAAAACTGAGTAAACCAAATACTCCCTCATTTAAGATGGACAAAAAAAAGGTTTTTTTTAATATATATATAATGTATAATTTCAATATTTATAAAAGTTAGAGAAGTAAATCAATAAATTACCATTATTTTTCCTTTTTTAATCTTATTTATTGGGAGAGAGGGAGAAGATATAAATGTAAAGAATAATACATGAAACATCAAATTCATGTAATTAATACTACTCCAACTTCACTATTCAAATTTATTATCCATATTCCAACCATTTATGATTGTTGTTTATCTCAACTATTCCAAGTCTACTTGTAAAATACTTCACTAATAAAACAGTAATATCCGATAATTGAATCGAGCATCTTTAAAGCTTAACCCCTTGGTGCTTCTCTATTTTCAGAAGAGGAAATGCACCATTCTTCTTCGCCTTCACTCAACAACTTGATCCTAAAAATATCCAAAAAAAGAAAGGAAAATCTAACTTAGTTGGCATTTGCATTTTTCTATAAAAAAAGAGCAAGATAAGGAGAACTCGAAAAAGAATGGAACCATAAAAGGAAAAACTAAACCAGAAAGAGATCCATTAAACCAACAGTAAGGCCACCTGAGAGTATAATTAGCCAATGTTTGATGGGAAGTTTCACACAGCAACAGTCTTCAATGGCTAACTCATAGATAGATGCATAGATAATTATTAATTTCAGTATGCGAACTCAATGCAGTGCTCCTGCAAATTCTCATCAGTTACACTTACAATGTATCGGAAATCATTCGGAGCAAAGGCTGCTCGAAGAGCTACACAACACAACGCCACTTGCTCAAACAAGAATACACAGTTCCATCAATGGCCTATATCACCAGTGCCGCCTTCCTCCGATGCGCCTAGCTAACTGTATATCTTTTTGCACTGCAACCAAATACGGGAAAATCCATAAGGGGATCGGAGCAAAACTAAAAGAAAGGAGAATTACTTCTTCAATTAAATAACTATCAGTAACTAAATAGAACGTAAAAAGTTTTGAGCCAACTTTTTTGCTTATTCCATTGTTACCTGAATGATGTTATACTACAATGCAATCACTTTATAACTAGTTCTAGAAAAATTGTGAAACTCGTTTTTACTTGGGAATTAGTTCTGCACATAAAGGTTTATTGTATAATTTCTACACCAAGCAGGGCTTAAGTAGGCCACCAAATCTCATAATTCAACTAGTAGACTTCATTGAAACTATTATAATATTGTATATATACTAAATGTGACACCTACGTTTAATCCTACATGTAGAGTTGTGGGATAATGCGATGGGCTTATTAGACCTGGATGAGTGAACTGTCATCAGGAGAACGAGTATTTTGTGTTAGTAGTTGGCCTTAACAAGGGAAAGAAATCTCTCGGCTGATTGAAATCTTATTATGAATGGTATCAGAGCCAGTCTTGTGATGGTTTGAGCTACTATGGGTTAGGTGTGTTGGGACTTGATCGTACGGCTAAAGGGGGGTGAATAGTCGATCACCCACTTATCGTCTCTCGATTTGCTTCCTACAACGTTAATGTGCGCAACGAAAATATACTTAAACTAAAACACTAACAAAGATACAAACCGTTTAACGTGGTTCGGAGATAAAGCTCCTACTCCATGGCGGTCCATAAGATGGACGATCCCGATCTGTCGGTGGATGATTCTCCAGAAAGCCTGACCACAACCTTAACAGGACTTCTAAGCACAAAGTCTACTAATTGGTCTTTAACCAAAGTCAATTTTTTCAACCCTAGCTAGCCAAATCGAGCTCCCTTAAATAGAGCTCGTGGCTGAACATCAGTCGACTGATGCCAACATCAGTCGACTGCTCCAGTCGAATTCGAACGTTACAGCCCAACGTTCGAATTCCAGCCGACACCAGTCGACTACACAGAAGATCAGTCGGCTGATCTTTCTGTCAGCTCCACCAATCGACTGGCAGCAGTCGTCTGCCCAAACCCTAAACTTAGGGTTTCCCTTCCCGAGTACAATTTACTTAGCACTCGGATCCTCACGACTCACTTGACTCTTCTTGCAGCCTCAACCTGTTGCCTTCAAGCCTTCTTCGACTTTGGCTCTTATCCCTCGGATGCATACAAGCCCGTGGCTCGTCTTTACATGTCATCTTTAGAAGTGCGCTTCCTTCGACTCATCGTTCCTGCCTTGTCCACGGTCTCTCGGATGCACCATCCTTCACCGGACCCGAAGCCATCAAGCTGAGTCTATGTGTATCCTGCAGAACCTACACACTCATATACACATATCAAATACAAGGGTAAACCTAACTTAAATCTTTTGCCCAAACATCAAAATACATGGTCTCACGGACCATAGATTTCTTCAACAAGGTGTGCATGTCATCTCTAGAATCTTAAGAGAGGGAGATTGTAGCATGAAAAACTATGAGCTAAGAGCAGGGAATTTATGTGGCTTAGATGCCTAAAACAATCTGAAAAACTATCTTTAAGTATATAAGGCACTAGTTGAGCCTAACAAGTTAATGGAACTTATTTAGACTAAATGGAATGCAAATTTTAATAGGGCTGAACACATAGACTTCTAATTGATCATTCATCCTCTTACTAGTTGGCACATGCGTATTGAGGTCCCATAAATTCAACCATACAAAAAAGCACAATCACCATTTTGAAGGTACTCTGAGATTTGAGAACATACTAGTAGAAGTGTAGAACAAACTTTCCTTTGGACTTACCCAACTATATTCCTTTTGTGTTTGCTAAAAATCAAACAAATTTAAGGAAACATCCTGCTTGGATGATATAAAAAATCATTTATGAAAAGTTATATTTTCTTCATTTTCTAGAATGAAAATTTTTATCTTATGTTGTAGGAATGAGACGAAACATAGTCTAACACTTGCTAATATAACTTACTAAGAGTAACACGCTTTGAGTGCAGTGAACATAGGTATGCGTCTTCAAACATGGCCTGTAAGTGGCATTCTGCTGCCTACAATAATTTGAACAACTAATAAGTAAAACATATTCATAAAACAAAGTTGATATAATAATTTCATAACTTCTCATAGGGTGAAAGGAAACAAAAGGACCAAAGTTGAATAGAAGTCTAAGTTAGGAAGAGAATGTTTATCTAGTTCTGAAACTATTACTAGTCCATACATTTATGCGTGTTTGTTTGGAAAAAAATAATCTACGTCAGTATATTTGTATGCTTGTTTGGTTGGAAAATATAATCTACGATTTCAATTGAAATTGCGTCTCATAGAAATTTTTAAAAAAATTATGTATAGCTAATATAAAAATAATAATAATATTTTTTTATGCAAAAGACAATTGAAAAGTTAGATGAGATCAAAGCACACCAACAACATTTGTTTTCCCAAAAGAATGCAGATAGCACCTCCAGTTTACAAAATAATGTGAATGAACTAGATACTGCAAGCACATTATCTAACTAGGAAATAGGCAAATACAGAAATATAACCCCTAGTTATATATTTTTAAAAAAGTATAAGAAAGAAAGAACGAGCAAAAGATAATATATGAACTTAACTAGGTTTTGAATTTGGCTTAAAGGGCTACTTCAAGTAGAAACCTGAAAATATAAGGTACTAAATCACCCATGCTTAGTCAAATCTGGCATCTTTAGCACCCATTATTTATTCTAGCATAGTTCCCAACATGATCCTCATGTAAAAAGAAAATAGAGACCGAGTGATAGAATCACAAAAGAAAAGGTATTGCTCTAGAGTAGAATGGGTTTCACCTTGAATCATACATGATAAGCTATAATAGGCACATGCCGCAACTCCCCTAACTATCCTTCTAGTTTTTATAACTCCAATAGGATGAAAATGAATTCAATTGATTGATTGTTAACCTAGACTTGGCCAATTCTAAGTAGGTTCAATTTGGAGGCAATTTACTCCTTGTATATGCCTTGCTGTTTGATTATGTTATGTTGATTGGTCTTTGTAACATGAAATAAAACCACATTTATAATAATTAAGTTTCAATCAATCATTTAAGGTAAAAAAGTCTCTACAAAATCTGACTAAATACCTCTTGAAGGGCAAGCAAAGCATCAGGAGTCCACCTAGTTACTTCCCTAGAATAAAAACCAGTGATCTCCCTAACCTATATACAATAACAGACATCATGAGAAGAAAAACACAACAGCTTTAAACGAACCTCAAATCACAAATACTCAAAAGTGCAGATATTAACAGACTCTAAATGCATTTTAACGGCACTCACAAGTCTGGCAAAAGGAGCAAAAGGAATTAGCAGCTTTGTTGACTTCTGAAGCTTCCTAATCTCTCGTAGGGCCACTACTCCAGGTCTAAATCGGTGGGTCCGCTTCTCCGTCTTCCTCTGCGTCCCTATGTTCATTCACATTTTAGGAAAATTATCTAACTTTATCGTTCAAGTAAAAAAAATTATTTATTTTTCAAAGTAGATATTACAATCAAGTGAAGAACGCCAATGGGAAAAAATGGAGAGCTCTGAGGATCAAATTAAGTATAAAAAAAAAAGTGAGAACCTTGATCCGCATCCACCGAGCTGGCCTCCGTGCCCCTCTGTCGTTGAATAACCACAAACACAGGCAACGAAATAAAAGCTAAAATCCATGAAAAAAAAACGTAGGGAGTACAAAAACAACGAACAGTTCGAAGAATACAGGAACAGAACGAGATGGGGTCTCGGCCGCGGTCGCACTAGCTGCCAATAGGAAGAGAAAGTAACGAAAGATGTAAGAAGTTAAACGAAATCAACGAAAAGACAGAATGAACGGTGGATTGGAAAACCTGCTGCTTTCCGCGTGGAGACGGGAGATCCGGAGAACTGAAGACGCTTCCGAGGGCGACCGGGGGGGCGGTTGGAGATGTGTTTCGTCCTCGCCATGGCAAGAAGGGATTAGCGAGGGAGATGCGAGAGGAAGGACGCCACCGCGGAGGGGAAGGCAGAGGCACGAAGGGTTTTGCCCTTTTTGTCGTCCTCCGCTTTCGAGGAAGAAGAGGAGAAGAGAGGGAGAAGATATCCGACCGTTCGTATAGCGAATCTTAAAGCGACGATGGACGGACCAGATTTGCTACAGTAATGCTCGGAGCTACATGCCGCTAAAATTTCAAAAATGGGCCGGCGAGCTAGGAGAACCCGGTTCGGGCGAACCAACGAAAAATAAATAAAGAAATAAGCGGCAATTTACTTAATCAAATTAGGCATCCTATATTTTTGAAATACAATTTTTTACTATTTTATAAAATGATACGCTATTTTAATAACCTTTTTTATTTTAGCATTAAGAAAATCCACCTCGTTACGTACGATGAATACACGAGAAAAGGGAGACAACGTTTTATGTTGGTCAAGCCTCAAAAAGGCTTTTTTAAAAAAAATTGAAATTGTAAAAAAAATGTTCCTTTTTAATTTATCATCAAAGGATACATCCCACTTTTATATATTTTATTTTCCAAAACTTTTTTTAAAATAGTATTATAGTAGCTATAATATTATAACGGATGTGTACTTTGAGATCGCAAATTTAATATTAAATTTATGATTTTTATACTAAATTTTTTGAAAACATCATTTTTTTATATCATGATATTCAAAATATATTATTCTTCAAATTAAATATCTAATATTAATAAAAAAATAATTATAAAATGATAGTTGTTGTAATAATGTAATATATGTGATCGTAGTTGATATAATTATGTAAGTGTTATAATAGGACGAAAATGTATTTTGAGTGTCAAATTTGATATTAAATATTAAACATTTGAAAAGAATTTTTTATCTCAAAGTTAACATTTTATTTTTATTTTAATATAGAGTTTACATTCCCAATTGAATTATAGGATCCACCTTCTCAATTGGATTATTATGTTCAAGCTAAAAAAAACTTAAAAATTGAAAATATCTAGGGTTCACTTCTCAATTGGATTATAATGTTCAATCAATATTAAAAAAAACTTGAGGTGCCTCTTATTGCGTGGTATTAAAATGGTTACTTTTAAAATTTGAGATTAAAAAAAAGTTAAATGTCAAATTTTAAAATTATAAAAGTCATTATACAAAAGTTTGGTATTAGAATCGTCAATTTAGTATTAGATTTGTGACTTAAAAAATGTGTGCTCCTATTTAATTTATGAGCTATGATAGGGAGAGTGAAAATGGGAGAGTGAATGGTAGAGTGAATAGTAGAGTGAATGACGTAACACTTGGCATGCACATGTTAGATTATTGCTTGGACGCCATCGGCGGCCTTCGGTCGCCGCCCTGAATCAAACTATATCCTGGGGGCACGGCGAATCCGTCGGAGATCGTTGCATATAAAGTGTCACGTCATTCACTTTATCCTTCGTTTTTCTATTTTCACTATCCCCATTATTTTTCTTAATTTATATCAATTAATTTTAAAATGATTAATCTGACTCAACTGAAAATTTTCATCTAATCACTATATTAAATAGACTATTCATTATATCAGTATTTTTAGATAATTATTTATTAAAAAATTTATCTATTAATTTATTGAACTTGAGACTTCATCGCTAGATATTTAAGAAATTGGGAGACGTATCACTTCATTATCAGTTCGAGCAAAAAAAATAATTTCATAGCAACGACTATAACTAATATGTCCCCTAATTACTACATAAAATGTTCATTAATAAATACGAATCAGGAATAAATTAAGTATATTTTAATAGTTATCATTCGTAACTATATTATAATATGATGTACCTATCTTGTTTAATATTGATCAAAAAATATCCTTATTACAAGAACTGATGAAATATTATTTTTATAAGATAGAAGAGGAGTTAATACATAATTGTTGTCATCTTAAATTTAGAAAAAAAAAATGAAAAAAATGATTATCGAGATTTTTTCAATTAATCTCGGGTGACCGGTCCGGCCACACGAAAGTTTCCTACCGGCCGCCAGGGTAAATCGAGAAGCACTCGCAGTGGGCGGTCTAGAAGCCCAGCGTCCTAGGGTTCGCGCCCCATTTGGAGAAAAAATTCCTGCATACGAGTTAGTATCATAAATTTAGAGGTCAAAACTTGACAAAGTTAAAGTATCTATTTTTACCATGCACTAGCCACAACATACGAATTAGTAGTCACCATAATTTATCTCATATATGTTAGCCCTGGGATGAATTGACGAGGGTACTGAAGATGAGCGAATCATCTTTTGTCATCTTGATTGATGAAATATTTTATAATATAGTTTATTCATATTTACTAATTCGAGAAGTAAAAATATGGTAATATATCAAAGGGATACTAAAATTTACGAATTGATTATACTTTGGCATTTATTAAAGGGCAAATTTAATTTATTAATCTTTCAGTTTTACCTCTCAATCATTTCTATCCTTTTTTTTNCAAATTTATTATCCATATCTAACCATTTATGATTGTTGTTTATCTCAACTATTCCAAGTCTACTTGTAAAATACTTCACTAATAAAACAGTAATATCCGATAATTTGAATCGAGCATCTTTAAAGCTTAACCCCTTGGTGCTTCTCTATTTTCAGAAGAGGAAATGCACCATTCTTCTTCGCCTTCACTCAACAACTTGATCCTAAAAATATCCAAAAAAACAAAGGAAAATCTAACTTAGTTGGCATTTGCATTTTTCTATAAAAAAAGAGCAAGATAAGGAGAACTCGAAAAAGAATGGAACCATAAAAGGAAAAACTAAACCAGAAGAGATCCATTAAACCAACAGTAAGGCCACCTGAGAGTATAATTAGCCAATGTTTGATGGGAAGTTTCACACAGCAACAGTCTTCAATGGCTAACTCATAGATAGATGCATAGATAATTATTAATTTCAGTATGCGAACTCAATGCAGTGCTCCTGCAAATTCTCAATCAGTTACACTTACAATGTATCGGAAATCATTCGGAGCAAAGGCTGCTCGAAGAGCTACACAACACAACGCCACATGCTCAAACAAGAATACACAGTTCCATCAATGGCCTATATCACCAGTGCCGCCTTCCTCCGATGCGCCTAGCTAACTGTATATCTTTTTGCACTGCAACCAAATACGGGAAAATCCATAAGGGGATCGGAGCAAAACTAAAAGAAAGGAGAATTACTTCTTCAATTAAATAACTATCAGTAACTAAATAGAACGTAAAAAGTTTTGAGCCAACTTTTTTGCTTATTCCATTGTTACCTGAATAATGTTATACTACAATGCAATCACTTTATAACTAGTTCTAGAAAAATTGTGAAACTCGTTTTTACTTGGGAATTAGTTCTGCACATAAAGGTTTATTGTATAATTTCTACACCAAGCAGGACTTAAGTAGGCCACCAAATCTCATAATTCAACTAGTAGACTTCATTGAAACTATTATAATACCGTTTAATCATACATGTAGAGTTGTGGGATAATGCGATGGGCTTATTAGACCTGGATGAGTGAACTGTCATCAGAAGAACGAGTATTTTGTGTTAGTAGTTGGCCTTAACAAGGGAAAGAAATCCCTCGGCTGATTGAAATCTTATTATGAATGGTATCAGAGCCAGTCTTGTGATGGTTGGAGCTACTATGGGTTAGGTGTGTTGGGACTTGATCGTACGGCTAAAGGGGAGTGAATAGTCGATCACGCACTTATCGTCTCTCGATTTGCTTCCTACAACGTTAATGTGCGCAACGAAAATATACTTAAACTAAAACACTAACAAAGATACAAACCGTTTAACGTGGTTCGGCGATAAAGCTCCTACTCCATGGCGGTCCGTAAGATGGACGATCCCGATCTGTCGGTGGATGATTCTCCAAAAAGCCTGACCACAACCTTAACAGGACTTCTAAGCACAAAGACTACTAATTGGTCTTTAACCAAAGTCAATTTCTTCAACCCTAGCTAGCCAAATCGAGCTCCCTTAAATAGAGCTCGTGGTTGAACTTGCCGTTACCAGTCGACTGATGCCAACATCAATCAACTGCTCCAGTCGAATTCGAACGTTACAGCCCAACGTTCGAATTCCAGCCGACACCAGTCGACTGCACAGAAGATCAGTCGACTGACTTTCTATAAGCTCCACCAATCGACTGGCAGCAGTCGTCTGCCCAAACCCTAAACCTAGGGTTTCTCTTTCCGAGTACAATTCACTTAGCACTCGAATCCTCACGACTCACTTGACTCTTCTTGCAGCCTCGACCTGTTGCCTTCAAGCCTTCTTCGACTCTGGCACTCGTCCCTCGGATGCATACAAGCCCGTGGCTCGTCTCTACATGTCAATCTTTAGAAGTGTGCTTCCTTCGTCTCATCGTTCCTACCTTGTCCACGGTCCCTCGGATGCACCATCCTTCACCAGACCCGAAGTCATCAAGCTAAGTCTATGTGTATCCTACAAAACCTACACACTCATATACACATATCAAATACAAGGGTAAACCTACCTTAAATCCTTTGCCCAAACATCAAAATACATGGTCCCACGGACCATAGATTTCCTCAACAAGGTGTGCATGTCACATCTAGAATCTTAAGAGAGGGAGATTGTAGCATGAAAAGCTATGAGCTAAGAGCAGGGAATTTGTGGCTTAGATGCCTAAAACAATCTGAAAAACTATCTTTAAATATATAAGGCACTAGTTGAGCCTAACAAGTTAATGGAACTTATTTAGACTAAATGGAATGCAAATTTTTTAATAGGGCTGAACACATAGACTTCTAATTGATCATTCATCCTCTTATTAGTTGGCACATGCGTATTGAGGTCCCATAAATTCAACCATACAAAAAAGCACAATCACCATTTTGAAGGTACTCTGAGATTTGAGAACATACTAGTAGAAGTGTAGAACAAACTTTCCTTTGGACTTACCCAACTATATTCCTTTTGTGTTTGCTAAAAATCAAACAAATTTAAGGAAACATCCTGCTTGGATGATATATTTTCTTCATTTTCTAGAATGAAAATTTTCATCTTATGTGGTAGGAATAAGACGAAACATAGTCTAATACTTGCTAATATAACTTACTAAGAGTAACACGCTTTGAGTGCAGTGAACATAGGTATGCGTCTTCAAACATGGCCTGTAAGTGGCATTCTGCTGCCTACAATAATTGAACAACTAATAAGTAAAACATATTCATAAAACAAAGTTGTTATAATAATTTCATAATATCTCATAGGGTGAAAGGAAACAAAAGACCAAAGTTGAATAGAAGTCAAGTTAGGAAGAGAATGTTTATCTAGTTCTGAAACTATTACTAGTCCATACATTGTTGCGTGTTTGTTTGGAAAAAAATAATCTACGTCAGTATATTTGTATGCTTGTTTGGTTGGAAAATATAATCTACGATTTCAATTGAAATTGCGTCTCATAGAAATTTAAAAAAAATATGTATAGCTAATATAAAAATAATAATAATATTTTTTTATGCAAAAGACAATTGGAAAGTTTGATGAGATCAAAGCACACCAACAACATTTGTTTTCCCAAAAGAATGCAGATAGCACCTCCAGTTTACAAAATAATGTCAAAGAACTAGATACTGCAAGCACATTATCTAACTAGGAAATAGGCAAATAGAACCCCTAGTTATATATTTTTCAAAAAGGAAAAGAAAGAAAGAACGAGCAAAAGATAATATATGAACTAAACTAGGTTTTGAATTTGGCTTAAAGGGCTACTTCAAGTAGAAACCTGAAAATATAAAGGTACTAAATCACCCATGCTTAGTCAAATCTGGCATCTTTAGCACCCATTATTTATTCTAGCATAGTTCCCAACATGATCCTCATGTAAAAAGAAAATAGAGACCGAGTGATAGAATCACAAAAGAAAAGGTATTGCTCTAGAGTAGAATGGGTTTCACCTTGAATCATACATGATAAGCTATAATAGGCACATGCCGCAACTCCCCTAACTATCCTTCTAGTTTTTATAACTCCAATAGGATGGAAATGAATTCAATTGATTGATTGTTAACCTAGACTTGGCCAATTCTAAGTTGGTTCAATTTGGAGGCAATTTACTTCTTGTATATGACTTGCTGTTTGATTATGTTATGTTGATTGGTCTTTGTAACATGAAATAAAACCACATTTATAATAATTAAGTTTCAATCAATCATTTAAGGTAAAAAAGTCTCTACAAAATCTGACTAAATACCTCTTGAAGGGCAAGCAAAGCATCAGGAGTCCACCTAGTTACTTCCCTAGAATAAAAACCAGTGATCTCCCTAACCTATATACAATAACACACATCATGAGAAGAAAAACACAACAGCTTTAAACGAACCTCAAATCACAAATCCTCAAAAGTGCAGATAATAACAGACTCTAAATGCATTTTAATGGCACTCACAAGTCTGGCAAAAGGAGCAAAAGGAATTAGTAGCTTTGTTGACTTCTGAAGCTTCCTAATCTCTCGTAGGGCCACTACTCCAGGTCTAAATCGGTAGCCCCGCTTCTCCGTCTTCCTCTGCGTCCCTATGTTCATTCACATTTTTAGGAAAATTATCTAACTTTATCGTTTAACTAAAAAAATTATTTATTTTTCAAAGTAGATATTACAGTCAAGTGAAGAACGCCAATGGGAAAAAATGGAGAGCTCTGAGGATCAAATTAAGTAAAAAAAAAAAAGTGAGAACCTTTATCCGCATCCACCGAGCTGGCCTCCGTGCCCCTCTGTCGTTGAATAACCACAAACACAGGCAACGAAATAAAAGCTAAAATCCATGAAAAAAAACGTAGGGAGTACAAAAACAAAGAACAGTTCGAAGAATACAGGAACAGAACGAGATGGGGTCTCGGCCGCGGTCGCACTAGCTGCCAATAGGAAGAGAAAGTAACGAAAGATGTAAGAAGTTAAACGAAATCAACGAAAAGACAGAATGAACGGTGGATTGGAAAACCCGCTGCTTTCCGCGTGGAGACGGGAGATCCGGAGAACTGGAGACGCTTCCGAGGGCGACCGGTGGGGCGGTTGGAGATGTGTTTCGTCCTTGCCATGGCAAGAAGGGATTAGAGAGGGAGATGCGAGAGGAAGGACGCCACCGCGGAGGGGAAGGCAAAGGCACGAAGGGTTTTGCCCTTTCTGTCGTCCTCCGCTTTCGAGGAAGAAGAGGAGAAGAGAGGGAGGAGATATCCGACCGTTCGTGTAGCGAATCTTAAAGCGACGATGGACGGACCAGATTTGCTACAGTTAGGCTCGGAGCTACATGCCGCTAAAATTTCAAAAATGGGCCGGCGAGCTAGGAGAACCCGGTTCGGGCGAACCAATGAAAAATAAAAAAGAAATAAGCGGCAATTTACTTAATCAAATTAGGCATCCTATATTTTTAAAATACAATTATACTATTTTATAAAATGATACTCTATTTTAATAACCTTTTTTATTTTAGCATAAAGAAAATCCACCTCGTTACGTACGATGCATACACGAGCACAGGAATTCACAGACAACGTTTATTTTGGTCAAGCCTCAAAAAGGTTTTTTTTTATCGTAAAAAAAATGTTCCTTTTTAATTTATAATCAAAGGATACATCCCACTTTTATATATTTTTTTCAAACTTTTTTAAAATAGTATTATAATACTATAATATTATAACGGGTGTTTAATATTAAATTTATGATTTTTATACTAAATATTTTGAAAATATCATTTGTTATTAGTATTTTCAGTGTCAAATTTGATATTAAATAGGCGATTCTGATATTAAACATTTGAAAAGACTATTTTATCCCAAAATTAACACTTTATTTTTATTTTAATATAGAATTTGCATTCCCAATTGAATTATAATGTTGAAGCTAATAAAAATAAAAATCGAAAAATTTTAGGGTCAATCTTCTCAATTGGATTATAATATTCAAATTAAAAAAATTTAAAAATCAAAAACATCTAGGATTTACCTTCCTTAGATGTTTAAGTATCGTATATGTTTAAGTATCGTATATGTTTTGAAACTTAAACATATACGATACTTATATGTTTAATAGGTCCTTTAATAAATTTAATAAATTATCAAAAAGAGATAAAACTGAAGAGTAATAAATTTAATAGGTCCTTTAATAAATGTTTAAGTATCGTATATGTTTTGATTATTCATAAATCTAAGTATATTCTTTAATAAATTATCAAAAATAAAAATAAAAATGTACGTTTGACCTTTTAAGAATAAATCAAAGATACTCATTTTTTTTTTTTTTTACCCTTACCTATCTATCTTCTCGCCCAACTCGATGCACGGAATCGATAAGTTTGCCTACAAAGTCAACGCCATGAGACAAATGTCACTGCTCGCTGTACACACACGCCGCCATATATTCCTCGCCGTGCCTCCACGTACCTGCATCGACCAACCACGCATGCTAATTGCAAATGGCACCCCAAAAAATTGTAAAATTCTACCCAAAAATTGTAAATTGAAAGTTGCAATTTTGAGGGGGTCATCCGATCACCAACCTACTCCTTCGTTTGGACTTATTAGAAGACTGGGGCGCTGCATGCATGATCTGACGTGGCAGTCGCACGCTACGGTTGCTGCTGTTGCTGGGCGCTTACTGCTATAAATAGCACGTAAAGGTCGAAGATGCAGGTCGAGGCTGAGATCGGCATGGATGTTCAGGTGCAGAGAACCACCGTCTTGAGCCACCCCGCCGGCGCCGGCGATTCCCGGGAAATACCGCTCACCATCTTCGACCGCTTCGCGTCCAACATCAACATCGCCGTCCTGTTCGCCTTCTCCGCCCCCGCCCCTCCCAACCACCAGCTAATCCATGCGCTCTCCGCCGCCCTTGTGCACTTCCCCCTCCTCACCGCGCGCCTCTCCCCTACCCACCTCCTCCTCCCCGGCGCCGGCGCCCTCGTGGTCGAGGCCACCGTCGATGGCGTCGAGCTGGCGGATATTCTCCCTTTCAAACCCTCCCCTGACTTCCTCCTCCTCCATCCGCCCACCGACGGTCCCGCCCGCCACGTGCTTCAGATCCAGCTCAACCGCTTCCCGTGCGGCGGCCTGGTGGCCGCAGCCACCGCGCACCACCGCATCGCCGACGGCCAGTCCATGGGGGCCTTTTTCGCTGCCTGGGGGCGGGCCGCGCGCGGTGCGCCCATACCGCCGCCGCTCCATGACCGGTCCTGGATCCGGCCGCGCTCCCCGCCGGCGTGCGAGTTCGACCACTGGGACGTCGAGTTTGTCAGCGACGGCTGCATGAAGGACTTCGCCGACTCGTACCGTAACAGCGTCGACCCCAGCCGGATCACCAACGTGCTCCTCTACTACACCGGCGAGTTCCTCGCCAAGCTCAAAGCAGAGATGAGAAACAAGAAGCTGACGACGTTCGAGACGCTGCTGGGGCACCTGTGGCGCCGGATCACTGCGGCGCGGGGCCTCGAAGTAGACGTCAAGACAATGATGCGGGTGACAGTGAACGGAAGGCAGCGGATGCATCCGCCGGTGCCGAACGAGTTCTTCGGGAATCTGGTGCTGAACGCGTACCCAGCCACGACGGCGCGGAAGCTGGTGGAGGGCGGCACAGAGCGAGCGGCGGAGGTGGTGCACGAGGCGATAAGGAAGGTGGACGGTAGGTACTTCCAGTCGGTGGTGGACTTCGGGGAGGTGCTCAGGAAACAGGGGAGGGAGGAACTGGTGCCGGTGTACGACGCGAACGAGGGAAACGTGCTGTCGCCGGAGCTGGAAGTGGACAGCTGGCTCAGATTTGGCTTCGAGGAGGTTGATTTCGGCAGCGGAGGGAGGCTGTGCGGCTTCCTGCCGACGTGGCTTCCGTGGGAGGGACTGGTGATATTTCTGCCGGCAGTGGAGGGCGGGGGAGGAGTCAACGCCGTGGTGACGTTGCTGGAGGAGCACGCGGCGGAGCTGAGGAAGATATCGCATTCACTAGATTGACGACTAGTAGAGTGTCTTATTTTCCGGCGATCGGCCGTTCACGTATGAGCAATAAATTAAAGTGAAAAAATGTTTTTAAAAATCATCAAAATGTTTAATGATCCTCTCGACAAGCGGAGAGAGCTCTCGCTCACATGACTTGATCGGACCAAGATGATCCAGTCAAACGCACGAGTTGCGGTAGTGTGTGAGTCAGAGTCGGGCTCAAAGGATAGCTTAGATAAAGTTGAGTGACAGTCGAACCCAAAATGGGGACATAAGAGATGGAGAGGAAAATTTCAACAGCTAGAACCCCTTTCTCTCAAGCACCAAAGGGTTTTATATTGGGGAGGAGGAGGCCCCTTGTTTTGTCGAGACTGTCGTCTCATTAAAAAATTGACCAACTAACATACTGATCCTTTGACAGCTTTAATCTTCCCGAAGGTCTGGCACAACCGCCTGATGGTCTGTCTAGACTGTCACTTCCATCCCAATTAATGTTTGATACTCTGCCAAGATATAATTATGGCAAATATCTTTTCATTATAACAAGAAGATATGGAGAATCTTAAAAGCCTGATCATGATTAAACTACTGAGACAGTGGGGTCACCTAAGCTGATCTCACTAGGCGCAGTGACTAATCCACACGGATTGACCGAGCGACCGAGAGTAATCACTCGACGAGACTCAATCACTCGGCCGTAACTCGGCTCTTGGACGAGTAAGTGGCCTGAGCAGGTTCAATTATTCCTATCACCAGCCAATCTGTCAGGCCGGCCGGATTTATCCGACCGACCGATTGGGTATATTCGCCCGGACAGTTGAATACAGGTCATAACATTCAAAACGAGAGTGTGATTTTATTTGACAGGGTGATTAAGTCGTCCGGTCGGGCGTGCCCGACCGAAAGCGTTTGCCCGGAGCTCAACTGCACATCCGATACCTTCTTTCTCAAAAGAGTTAGGCACGTGCTTTCCCGTCCGCCAGACCGAACCTTCCCAGTCGGATCTGCCGACGGGGGACAACCGACCGGCTACCACCGACCGACCCAAATCCGCGTGACCTCGAACTTTGATCTATCAGGCTAGGTTGACATCCAGCACACCCAACTGTCTTTGCCCGACCGGGCCTCCTTCAGACCGGGCTCTTTATCAATCCGGGTCAACTCCCGACCGGGGCAGCTTAACTCCTGACCAGATCATTTAATAATATTTTTAAATTATTAGAATTTCTTTTTTTTAACCATTCGATATAAAATTAGTGACAAACTTAAATGACGGAAAAATCTGCTACAGAGAAAGATGCAGTGCTCCTTGATACTGACTTCAGAGTATCACAACTGAATAAGATACCGATTTCAATAGCTCAATAGATTGTACTTGTTGCCTCGTAGATTATGCATCAGCTGGAGGAAGAACATTTTCGATATTTGCAGGCATCAAAACATTGAAGCCATCGATGGCGGTGGACATGATCATTCCCGGAATCTGTGAGTGCCAATGCAGCTCCTTCGGATCCTTTTGACCCTGCCCATTCGCACAGAAGACACAATGAGGTCTCGAATGGTTCTCGCAATATGATCATCAGTGCAAGCGTAGAAGGGGGGCAATGGAGTTTGATACCTGATGAACGAAAAGAAGCTGCGGAGGCAAGTCCTGCGGCGCGCTTGCTTGCTCCTTCAGCTTGGCTTTGAATTCGGTTTCCTCCTCTTCGTCCCTTTCTAGTGAAAGATCCCATATCCTGTTCACAAGGACGGTTAAACGCCGCGGGTAAAGAGTTCGACAAGAAACGAAACTTTGCATTTGGAGATGAAAACTCACGTCAACTGATTATCGGAGGACGAAACAGCCAGAGTAGATGCTTCGTGTGGGCACCATTCGATGGATGTTATGGGTTGCTTGTGATACTCGAAATGTGCTACCATTGAGTCACCCTGTGCAGTGGAAAGAATAATGTTAACAATAGCCAATTTTCGACATATATAGTAGAAAATGCTCTGCGAGTGTTTTCAAGCATCTGAGCAACACAACTGGTAGACATGAATCTAATGGCAATAGGAATAGATGATCCAATTGCATTCCAAGAACATCTTGATCAAAAAGAATCAGCTTGAAAGTATGAAAGTTTCTATAGGATAAAAACAACCAATAATGTGAATCTTCACAAGGTGCATAAGCAATCAAGAAAAAAAAGATTTTTAATATAAGGAGTTTTTAGTTTTTAGAAAGTAAATACAGTCAAAAGTATATATTTATAGTATCATCCACCTCTAATATATTGAAATGTGTCAAAGAAGTGTTTGCTTTCGACTTTTAAATTCTATTTTCTAAGCAACAACAGAAGTTTTCAGACAATTTTCTAACACAATTTCAAAGCCTACCCAGTTCTTTGGCGAAAAGCTTCTTCCTTTGGAAGAATTGTTTCCAATGCCAAATTCTAGACTGAACTGACAGTTCTCTACCATGATCACATTAATCAGTCGTTAATTTAATTTCCATTGTCAGGAAAGTAGGAAAATTCCAACATGTGTTTATAGTAATCTACAATTTAAGGAGAAAGTAAGACGAAATAGATAATAATGATTACCATTGATTCATTACCTTGATCAATCTAAGATCACGGATGGAGAATGTACCATCATCAGCTCCAGAGGCAATCATACAGCTTGCTAGCCTATTTAAGATTCAACAATATATGCAAAGAAAATCATAATTAAAAGTTGAAACGCAAGCAGAAGCCTAATCACACAGTAAATATATACCGATTCCATGATATAACATTAACATCAGTGTTATGCGCCTTTACAGAAAGTGCGGGTGATTTTCCAAGTCTGGTATCCCATATTGCTATGGTTCCATCCACAGAACATGAAGCAAAAACATCAGGTTCCGTTGGACTCCACTACAAGATTAGCAAGAATAGTTTTGTTAGAAACAAATATATGTACAAAAAATGTCTTTCAAGTAAGTATACACAAGAACATATTAAGGCACGAAAATGAACTATAAAATTACTTGTAGATCTTCCACACTAGCAGTATGCCCAGCAAAGGGAGTGGCATCGACGTTCCATGTTTCAGAAGGTTCCCATAAGTGAATAAAACTGTTGCAATCACCTTCGAGCAAATATAGCTAATGAAAAGGCATATTTTGTAAAACTTTATTAGTTAATTTAGCCACCCAAAAAATAGTATTTACCAGAGACAAGTCTTCCAGGAACAGTAGGACTCCAGTCAATAGCATAGCCCTCATCCTTGTGACCACCAAATTTTATAAGAGGAGACAGACGATGTATGTTGTCACCTCCAATAGTTGTGCTGGACACGGATTCAGCTAGATCATTCAAATGTGAACTGATGTCCCAAACCTGCAATGAAATGGAAAACAGACTGGAGATGAAGTTACAAAAAAGTTAGCTGTAGGTATACATATTACTTCGATGGCAAGTCAGTTATACAGCTACTCGTTAGATTTTCATACAGAGCCTGCCATCAAATATATCTAAGTTACTTTCAAGCACTCCTATCTTTACCAATTTAAATTACATGGTTATACAGGAAATATGCAAGCTATGTGACCATGAAATTTAGGTTGCTTTCAAAATACTAGGTGGTCTGCCATTAACTTTGGGATTTGTGGGCTACTCGTGGCAAATATTATGCAAGTTTTTAATCAAGAGTCAGAATGATCAAGGAATCACTAACCTGAACATGACCAGTATCACCCCATGTGGCACATATATGAGGTTTTTGAATCATTGAGCGTATACGATTTACTCCCCCTTGGTGAGCCACCTTACGCAACTATTATGGAATGAATTAACATTTATTATTTTGAAGTGTGGAGGAAAAAAACAAGAATGCACGAATGGAAGACTAACATGTAGAACAGGCTGTGAAGCTTCGCCATTCTCATCGTCATCATCGTCTTCATCAGTGCTGCTCTCGCTATCCATATCATCATCACCTTCAGTTGAAGCAGGTACTAGCTCACGCTTCTTCCCAGATATGTTTGTAATTTTGAAAATTCCAATATAATTCCATGATGCTTCCTTAGCCTATCATGACGACAGACAGACAAAATAAATCAACTATGGTTAGGGGTCCATGTATTCATCAGTTAATTAATATCTTTATCTTTTCTCATGCCTAAACATAATGTGGAAGAATATTAGGTCCATATACATGGTGATTCAAATACTGGGGAAAAAATCATCCAAAATTAAGAAAACAAATCAAAACAGAGTGGGTTCTCTGAGTAGAATCAATAAATGAATCTCCCATCTACAAGCAAAAGCAGCTGTATGCCATAATGAATTTATCTTCTATGTCCTCCTTAATCTATGGAGGAATATATACACTCGATTACAGTACAGAAACTTTAAATTCCAGAGATATTCAGTTACTTAGTCAGATCTGATAAAATCACAGAAAACAACAGGAAGATGATAGATTTGAAGCACTAGGAGTCTCGTTTGTTATTTCGTTACATTTCTTGTATTCTAAAAGAAAATAATAGAAGCATGATAAATAATTTACCTCGTAAAAAAAATATGGCGAGCTGTAGGTAGGAAGTAATCACAATGCATTGGTTCTATTTCTTCTATTCAATATATGTGTTCTACAAAAAAGGGCAATATGTCCCTAAGCATGAGTTTGTAACAATATCACCTATGAATGAACTCTAACTTGTACCTTTTTCCTCATTTTGATGTCTAAATATATGAGAAGTACTGAATAGAAATGCATTGCTGTTGTTGATACTAACAGGAGGCAACACTACCACTCACAGAACTCATCGCAGCAAATGAGAACTACTAAGTTATAAGAAACTGCTTGTAGCACATTCCGAGTAGAGAACACCAAATGCAACTAGCAGCTTAGAAGTACATTCAGATTGTACGTGCTAGACTTCAATATGCATGGACAAATTAGGCCACTGCCAGTGATGAACTTAAGAAAACAAAATAAACTCACACTAAGAATTGAGAACTTCGAAAGTAGAACTAGCAGGATAAATACCTGGGTACCGCCAACACCATAAACTGTATGTGGAAATTCAGTCCGTACCAACCCCAGAGAATCATGGACAATGTCAAAGCTTCACCAGCAGAGCAAGAATTAACAACTTGAGAAGTGCACGTTAAAGTTGTATCGACAATTTTCTTTCAGTGTTTATTTCCTTAAAACTATACCTCAAACAGGGCCAGCCAATACTAAATCCACGTAGATGATTGTAAGCGGAAGGGTCAAACTGAAGCTCCTCGCCTTCTTCTAATGCATCCACACCAGGTTGCCACACCTAAGCAAAAAATGAAGGAAAAAGAAAATCAAAATGGAAATTTGATGTGGCAGACTGCCAATCTAGCATGTTTCAACAACCAAATTCGATTCATAAAAATCGTTTTTTTTTTGGGTCTCACCTTAGCCGGTGCGGAGGGCACAGATGAAGACTCACCCTTTTTCGATCCCTACAGAGTAAGAGGCCTAAGTTTAATATGCGACCCGAGTGGAGTCAAAAATGGTTGAAGTTGAGAGTTACCTTGTTCTTCCTCCTGATCTTCTTGGCGCTTTTGATGCTACGCACCATGTTGTCTCGCGCACTCGATATAAGAGATTCCTGTTCGACACCGGAGATTCCTGTCTTATGAGCGATGAAACGAAAACATAATTCAGGTGTACGAAGAGGATGGTGTTACGGCCGAATACCGGAGGAGGAGACTGCGGCCGTGCGAGGAGAGGACGGAGTTAGGAGGAACGTCTCCGCACCGCGTTGCCTGGTCTAATGCGAAGGGCTAGGGTTTTGTTTCGGGTTTTGGTTTAATATGCATTCTCCTACTGTGTATTTATGTTATTTGATATCAAGTGTTCAAATAATTTTAATATTGTTTATTTACCACATATGTTTTCAATTTTTTCTAAAAAAATTGTAATCATCGTTTTAATAATAAAAATATTTTCCGGACGATTAGTTTTCCCAATAATAAATAAAATTTAAAACAAATAAATAAATATATAATATCATCCCTGGTCCACCATTCAACTTTATCCAGACAAAGTATCAGACTTTTCTCATCGTGGTTGTGTACTTCAAACATTATCGAGTCAAACTGATCAGTTCAACTAATTAAATTGTGATACACTCAATAAAAAAAATTAATTAAATGTTTAGTAAATAATATGGTATTTTATATGTACACGTTTTGATTATCACTCGGATACTATTGGCGACCTTCGACCGTCGTCCCGAATCAAACTATACTTTGAAGGTATGATAAATCTGTCAAAAATCACTATATATAAAATGTCACATCATTAAATTTTTCCTTGACAGTATATCGTTTTTGTCCATCAGTCAAGTTCGAGCAATGAAAGATCTATCATCATGCGATTGGCTTCGAGCGTTTGAGGATTTATTTTTATTATTCATGTCTTCAAATTTGGTCTGATTAATTTTGAAGATAGAATATTTTTGCTATTTGTCTATGGGATCGAACTAAAACACAACTTATGTATGTAGGACAACATTCAAAAGTATTTGTTCTTATTAAAATTTAAATTTTGACCCTCTTATTTATTCTCTTAAATATGTTTGGTCGTTGTATCAGATTCATACGAGTATCATTATAGGATTAATGAGCCCTCCATCATGGTTGAGTTGATTACTAAGAAATAAATATTACTATATTGTATAAGAGTTTAAATTTTGATAAAGTCGAGAAAAAATACTCTCTCTATAGTGGTCCTCTTAACGGATAGTCATGGAAGCAACGTGTGGAGTCACTAGGGCGACAAATTCGACGTTTTGCTATAATGATTACAGGTTTTATGAGCCCTCGTACCCATTTGAGTTGGCTATTATAAAACAAATATTGCTATAATAAATAAGAGATCAAATTTCAACAAATTATAGCTTCTTAATTTACTTTTTCCTATATCATTGTGGAATTAACCGTGTGGAACTGGATGGTAAATTTCATATTTCACTACCATTATTAAAGGATTTTATGATCAAACTGAAGCTTGTCCCGATTCGACAAAATAAAACTAAATTGGAAACTAACACGACTGTTTCGGAAACGAATGACGTGGACAACAAGTCCGAGTAATACAACCTTGGATGAGGATGAGGGGTCCTAAGTCTGCGAGGTTAACACAAGCGTTAAAGGGATACACCGGAAGGAGTTCCGATGGAACCCTCTCCGACGCTCAAGTTAGAAGCCCTTCAAAGTAGGAGAAAAACTAGAAAGATGTTGGTGCAATCTTGGTTAGGTCAGGGTTAACTTAGGTTGACTAGGCTCGGGCGAGCCGATGTCTGATAAGCTTGGTGTGCTTATGTTTGGATGTTTTGATGTTTGATAATTATGTAGAATGTCGTATGATGTCAAGTAAGTCAAGGATGACTGGAGACTTGACTAGGTGAAGTCCAGGTGGATCGGGGAGATCGCACGCTGGTATGGGAAAAGACCTAGTGGGACTAGGTGGAGTTCAGGTGGATCGGGGAGATCGCACGCTGGCATGGGAAAAGACCTAGTGAGACTAGGCACACCTAGTGGGACTAGGTGAAGTCCAGATGGATCAGGGAGATCGCACGCTGGCAATGGGAAAAGACCTAATGGGACTAGGTGAAGTCCAGGTGGATCGGGTAGATCGCACGCTGGCAAGGTGGAAGTCTACCGAGAGACTAGACCTAACTCGAGGGTTAGGCAAACCTGGTTGGCAATCAGGCTAAGTCCTAGTTGAGAGCTAGGATAGAGAAATCCAGGTTAGTCAAAGGGGTTGACCGAGAAATCGAGGTTGGTCAAAGGGGTTGATCGTGAACACAAGTTAGGTTGGTCTCAATCGATTGGGTGATCGATTGGGTTGTTGTCTTGCGAGAACAAGAAGGATCTTAATCAATTGGGTAATTGATTAAGAAAGACCGTAATCAATTAGGTAATTGATTAAGGAGGATCTTAATCAATTGGGTAATTGATTAAGGAGAGAGTGAATCGATTGGGTAATCGATTAAGACAGTTTTGTTGCGAGAACAGAAGGTGGCTGAATTGATTGGGTAATCGATTCAGCCTTCCCTTAATCGATTGGTCAATCAATTAAGGGCAGTGGTAATCGATTGGCTAATCGATTCAGGTTCAAAAACTAGCCGTTGAACGGCTAAATATGACGTGGTAATCGATTGAGTAATCGATTAAGAAACCCTAGGCGTCGGGTATAAGGGTTTTCATGCAGGTTTTGAGCCACAACACTTCTCCCCTTCATCTCCTTCATCAGTGTCATTTCAAGGGAAGCCTTGGAGGATATTGCTGCTGCATTTCGAAGGTTCTAGAGGCAATCACAAGCTTGAAGATAGCAAGGAAAGCAAAGCTTGAGGTTATCATTGTAAATCTTGTAAGATTTCATTTTGTATTTACTTAGATTCTTGTTGTATCTTGTTGAAAGCTTGTAAGAGGTTTCTCCACCTCAAGAAGGAGATATTTCATAGTGTATAAGAGAGTGAGGAGAGTGGATCCTTGGATTAGTCACCCGTCCGGGGTGGATACCAAGTAAATCCTTAGTGTTAGCGTTTGCTTGAGTCTTCCGCCGCGACAAATCATCACGGAGCAAATCGGAGCTAATCACCCCCCCTCTAGCTCGTCTACCGGTCCCAACAAAAGTAAGTTGTGTCTATAATCCAGAGAAAAAAAACCCCCTTACCTAGGTGTCTCCACACTTTATATAGTCGTTGTCCCTATCCTTCTAACACTAAGGCGTTATTGTCACCGTCTCCCTTGTTTCCACGCATTATGAGTCGTAATCGCCTGCCAGCTGTCATACGACAGGGAGTGCTGGTAACTGTCGTTGTGCATATTATGTTTATCATCGTCATCCTGCGTTATGGATTGTAACCGCCTGTCAACTGTCATACCAAAGGGAGATGTTGGTAACTGTCATCACGCATATTATCATGTCAGGTTGTTCTCCCTATTCATCACCAATGCTCTGCCAGTATTCCAAAGGTGCTTATGGACTTTCCGAATGAGATCCCGAGTGATAGGCCACCTGAAGTTTAGCACTCGGCTGAGCTTCTCTCCCTAGATGGGCTCGAGCCTGTTTCTCCCGAGACAACCTCGGACCCTTCTCTCCCGAAATGATCTTGGGCACTTATATCCCGAGATGGTCTCAGACACTTCTCTCCTTGCCATGGTAATCATGCCACGTAGCCTCTGCGAGTCATGTGTCTACCTTTAGATAATATCTCAATCAATGACCATGACCATAAGTTCGCCAGCCGGGCTACCTCCCTAAGAAAGAAGAAGATGCACTCCATGACATGAAGTAAAGTACTCCATGGAAGAACAATGTGAGCAGAAGGCCAAAGAGAGAGGAAGACAGAGAGATTTCATCTACTTGTCTGGTTTATTTGGCCACAGGATCTTCTTCATTGCACCCTTCTGGGATGAAGACAGAAGGTTTGATAGTGGCGAACATGGTGACCATTCAAAAAGGTTGGCCACTTTAGTGGGTGACCATTGAATTAGGTGGCTTTAGGTTGGGAGAAATTTCAGAAACATATGTTTTTGGCTTTTGGCTCCATTGTAAGGGGGAATCATAGTCGAAATTGGTCAATTACGATAATAGGCAATGCGATCATAGGCGAGTAACATCTGACCCGCAAAAGAACACACGATGACCGCGAGGGTGAATCGTAAATCATAATCATCTATCAGATAAATCCGGAGCACAACTTATACACATATACAGCACCGCCATCTGACAAACTGATATTTATATAGATTTCTCTAGCATAGCCCTCAAATCATTGCCCCTGGAGACAGTAAAGTGAGGCTGTGTTTTTCAAAAGGCAAATGATAATCCTCCAGAAGCAAACATAGAACATTCAGCCCAACCATTGGAGATCAGTAAGTCTTTTTATTTCTTTCAGTTACAAATACAATCAGATTCTTCTCTGGCTATTTGTTTATGTTTTGTTTTTGTGTTTTCACTTAATCACCATCAAAACCTTGGCATGATCAAACTTTTTTGTCAGTTTGATCCTACTGCTGATCCAACTGGCTACTTGAAGAGTTCATCACAAGTTCATCCTTTTGGCACTCATTGTTGATGCAAGGTTTGGAAGAATGGCAACCATGGAGAGGTCCTCCATGTTGCTTGCCTTTTGTGCTCTCTGGAGCTTGGTAGCACTCGCCGAGTGCGCAGGCTTGTCGGTGAATTACACTCGTCTCCTCGACGTCAGGTCGGATTTCGTTGATCCCCGGGGAGTTCTATCAGGTTGGTCTCCAAGTTCTGATCCGTGTGGCTGGAGAGGAGTCACATGTTCAGAAAGCAAGAACCATGTTCTTGCATTGAACTTGTCAGGCTGTGGACTTTCAGGCTCATTGTCTTCCAAAATTGGGGGGTTTCGATCCCTCGAGACGCTTGACTTATCGTCGAATTCCCTCTCCGGTTGGATCCCCTCGGAGATCGGCAAGCTCAAGAACCTCAAGCAGTTGCTCCTCTACTCCAACTCCCTCTCCGGCCACATCCCCCCAGAGTTAGGCTTGCTGAAGAGCCTCAAGGTTCTTCGTATCGGCGACAACTCGCTCTCGGGGGCGATCCCTTCACAGCTCGGCAGCTGCATTGAGCTGGAAGTGCTGGGCCTTGCTTACTGTCAGTTATCCGGCGGAATTCCCCCGGAACTCAACAACCTGAACAAGCTCAAGATACTGAACATGGAGAAGAACAGGCTCGGTGGCGCGATACCTGAAGAGCTATTCAGTGGCTGCAATGCACTCCGAGTGGTGTCCATGGCCGACAACATGCTGCAAGGAGAGATCCCTCCTCGATACGAGATCTCGCGGATTTGCGAACACTGAATCTGGCAAACAACCACATCTCTGGACCCATCCCGCCGGAGCTCGGCAATCTCACAAGTCTGAATTACCTCAATTTGCTAGGCAACAGGCTCACCGGCGCACTGCCTCCTGTTCTCAACCAACTGACAGAGCTTCGAGTCCTCGACTTGTCGAGCAACAACCTCTCGGGCACAATCAATGCCATCTCCACAATGCACCTCAAGAACCTCACTTACTTAGTCCTCTCCAACAACCATTTCGAAGGAAGCATCTCGAGTGACCTCTGCACTGAGTCATCCAGCTTGCAGAACCTTTTCGTCGCCGGTAACTCTCTCACGGGAACAGTCGACGGCCTACTGAGCTGCGGCGGCTCGCTCCGCTCGCTCGACCTCTCCAACAACACCCTCACCGGCACCATTCCATCGGAAATCGATCGCCTGGCGAACCTCGAGAACCTTGTGCTCCACAACAACAGCTTGACAGGGGGTTGCCTCCTCAGATAGGCAACCTGAGCAACCTCCAGATGCTGTCGCTCTTCCACAATGGCATCACAGGTATCGATGGTAGTGATTTGTGTTGTGTTAATTGTATAATAAGTAGGCTATTGATTGAGCTCTGCTCACAGGAAGAATCCCGGTGGAGATTGGTAAGTTGCAGAGGCTGCAGCTGCTCTACTTGTATGAGAACCAGATGAGTGGGGGGATTCCAGATGAGATCGCCAATTGCACCGGCTTGGAGGAGTTGGATTTCTTCGGCAACAACTTGAGTGGCTCGATTCCTGAGATGATCGGGAATCTGAAGAACTTGGAGTTGCTACAGTTGAGGCAGAATGGTCTTACTGGACGGATTCCTCCGAGTTTGGGCTACTGTGCCAGGCTTCAAGCACTGGCTCTGGCAGACAACCGGACTCTCCGGCGAACTCCCGGCCAGCTTCGGGCTCCTCGCTGAGCTGAGCCTCGTCACGTTGTACAACAACTCGCTCCGTGGCCCTCTTCCGGAGTCGCTGTCGTCGCTTAAGAATCTTTCCTTTGTCAACTTGTCGCATAATAAGTTCAATGGATCGATCTCGCCATTGTTGGGATCGAATTCGATTGTGAAACTCGACTTGACTGATAATTGCTTCTCCGGGGAGGTTCCTCCGGCGATTGGTGAGTCGAGAAACATGACGCGGCTCCGATTGGGCTGGAATATGTTGAACGGGGGGATTCCATACGAGCTCGGCCAGCTCAAGTGGCTCGACTTGCTCGATCTATCTTTCAATAATTTTGAAGGTAACATCCCTCGAGAAATTTCAAATTGCTCGAGGTTGAAGCATCTGTTACTCGCCGGAAACGGGCTCTCCGGTGAAGTTCCTGCATGGCTAGGAACGCTTCGCGCACTCGGAGAGCTCGACCTCTCATCTAACCGGCTAACCGGCGGCATACCGCCGGAGCTCGGTAACTGCTCGTCGCTGCTCAAGCTCTGTCTGCAAGACAACTCTCTCTCCGGGAATATTCCGGCGGAGCTCGGCCAGCTCACTTCCTTGAACGTCATCAACTTGCAGCTCAACAACCTCGCCGGTTCAATCCCCGCCGCAGCTGTCAAGAACTGGCAGAAGCTCTACGAGCTGAGATTGTCGGAGAACTACTTCACCGGAGGGATACCGCCGGAGATAGGGGAGCTAGTGGAGCTCCAAGTAATGCTGGATTTGAGCAAGAATCAGCTCTCAGGAGGCATTCCGCGGTCATTGGGGAAGCTCACCAAATTAGAGAGGCTCAACCTCTCCTTCAACCAACTCAACGGTCAAATTCCGGCGTCCCTGCAGCAACTCACCAGTCTCCACCGGCTCGACCTGTCGGAAAACCCTCTCTCCGGCGAGATTCCGGAAAAACTCTCCATTTTCCCAGCAAGCTCCTTCGGCGGGACCCAGCTCTGCGACGCGCCGCTGAGTTCCTGCGTGAAGCCGACGGACGGAAAGATGGCTCGGCTGTCGAATGCGGCGGTGGCGGGGATCGTGGTGGCGATCGTTTCCACGTCGGCGGCGGTTTGCATGGTTTTGCTGTGCATGCTGGTGAAGGTGTGGAGCAAGTGGATGGAGGTCTCGGTGTCGAATTCCGACTCCGACGCCGGCGAGGAGGGCTTCGAGAAGAAGGAAGGTGGAGCCAATGGCAAGTACTGGAAGGTGGAAGCCATGAAAACCGTCGGCTCTTCGGAGAAGCAAAGCTCTGCTTCTGAGACTTGAATTGTGGACAAGGATGGAGGGAATTGAGTTGGAAGGATTCAAAAGTTAGAGTGAGATCCTAAAGTTTGATGTTACTTCAATTTCTTGTTATTTTTCCTGATCATTATTTGGAATTTCAGATCATCTGCTTGAATCTTCTTCTTCATGTTCGATAAGTTTCTGGAAAAAAAACAGGATTAAATGTATAATATAATACGTAAAACATTTCTATTTGTCCCCCTCAATCTTTTTTTTTAAAATAATCTATAGACTCTCCTAGAAATGAAAAAAAAAACTTTGGCAAAAAATCAAAAGGGCATTTTTTTTAATGAAGGGTCCTATGCTAATTTATTATGAAAAAGATGTCCTCCTAGAATGACATAATAATCCTTCAATATAAAGTATTAGTTTATTTACATTATTATCTCTCTTTTATTTTTTTTCTCATCTAAATCAATACGTTATAGTTGTTATGGATTCCTAGTTTACACTGTTATAGCAGATACGGTATCATAACTACTACAACAGAGCTGTTATACAGTTGTGACATTTACGATTCTATAGTTATTACAACTGAGTTGTCGTAAACCTAGGGAAAAAAGAGATTAAAATTGTTCAGAGTCTTCCGAAAAGAATTTAAATAATACTTTTTAGCCTAAAACCCAGCCTTTATGGGTTCCACCATATAACAACTTATAGATATTTGAACAAACTTTAATTTGATATATTGTATGTCTCATGGTTTAATCCGAATTAAAAGTTATAATATTTCAAAGTTTAAGATTTAACATTTATATTGTATCATTATGGTTTAATAATTGTTATAGCATGAATATTAAACCCAAAATTTTGAAAGATTATAACTTTTGATTTGATTGAACCATAAGACACATAGTATATTAAATCGAAGTTCATTCAAAAATCTTTAATTTGACATATTGTGTGTTCTATGATTCAACCCAAATTATAAGTTATACTTTTCAAAGTTTACCCAACGTACGTCATGTAGCAATTATAAAACCGTATCTTTTATAATTGTAAATTCAACTATAAGAGGCCATCATATTTTACTCGGATTGAACTAAGAGAAGTACAATATATCAAATTGAAGCTTGTTTAGAGATCTTCGATTTGATAAATTGTGCTTCTTATGATTCAATTCGAATTAAAAATTATAATCTCTAAAAATCTATCTAATATATACGTTGTAGCAGTTATGAAACCATAACTGTTACAAATATAAGTTATAATTTTGATTCTGATTGAACTTTGGGACTATGATATGTCAAATATAAAATCTCTGACTGAGTTTTGATTTGATTTGTTATTCTTCTCACACTTTAATCTACATTAAAAGTCATGACCACTCAAAATTTATGGTTTAACATTTACACGGTACATCTACGATTTCATAATTGATATAACTACGTGATAAGTCAGTTGTAGCAATTGCAAATCATAGATGTTACATGTAAATAAATATAAATTTTAAATTTCAATAGGTTATAATTTTTTGCTTGGATTGAATTACAAGATATATGATATATCAAATTAAAACTCGTTCGAATATGTAAAACTTGTTATGGGACGGAACCCATAATAGTCATGTATCAAGCTAAAAAAATATTATTAAATGCATTCCAGAGACTCCGAACAATTTTAATCTTAATGTTTTTTTACTGTAGCAACTACAAAATTATAGTCGTTACTATAGGAAGTGGGCAGCGTGTGCAATAACTGCACACGCTGCAACGTGTGCAGTTATTGCACACGCTGCAGGGAGTGGGGCTTGTTGCCCCCTCCCTCTCCACTACTTCTACCCCCTTTCCTCTCCTATATAAAGAGAGGGTAAGGGGCTTCATTCAAGTGCAAGAAGGGGAAGCAAGAGCAAGTGAGAAAAACTCTGAGGAAGAGGAGATCATCCATAGTTCGAGGGATTTGGTTCGTGATACCGAGAGGGGAAGAGCTTTCCAATTCCGTGATCGTTCTTCCGACGACAAGCGCGAAGAACAACGAAGGACGAGCGTGAATCGCTGTAAGTGTTTACCGTTTTTATAAATGTAGATTCAATTCGTTCACGGTTTCATGCATTAGAATCTACATTGGTATCAGAGCATGTAAATATTCTAAGTAGCATGAAAAAAATATTTCGTCGGAATTCGTCGGGAAATCACGACTTTGTGTCGGCAGATTTTTTTTTGAGTCGGTAAAATAATTGTTAGCGTCGCGAACCGACGATCCCACTCGGCCGTGTTGCACGCTACCGATTAACCGCGTTCGTCGTGGTGAATTTTTTTTCTTCAGTGGATGGAAAACGAAGGTTTCGTTAATTTTAATTCATCTGAAATTGTTTTATGCATATACATTGTAATACGTTTTTTTATAAAAAAACGGTGGAAGAAAAAAAAATTTAAAAAAAAAGGGAAATTTTTTTTGCATGTTAATTAAGGCCGAGGCAGTAGATACGAAAAAAAAATTGCATGTTTTTTTCATTAAATTAATTAGCTTTGTGCTTTAATTAATTACTTGGTTGAATTTGTATTAAAATTTAACTATTGGTTATTGGAACTAGACCAAAATTTAATTAAATCTGATTAAGTTGATTCATTTCAACTAGAATTTAAATTATTAGTTAATTTAATCAGACCAACTTGAACCAACTATATTTATGTCTAGTTCGAATCATTAGTTGGTTTGACTAGACCATATTGATCCAATAAAATCAGAATCTAGTTCAAACCACTAGTTAATCAGATCAGTTTAATACAAACAAGAACCATTTTGTTTGGTTCGAACAATAGATTTGACTTTAAATTAAGTGAGCTAACGACTAAGATAAGTCATCCCTGTCCGATTAGATTAGTTCTAATAAGGATAATAGACTCAGACTAAGGATTCGATTTCCTACTCGATTAGCCTAATATGTTAGTCAATAAAGCTCCCCAAATCAAGAAAATTTGTTTTTCTTATCTGTTTATGACTTTATGGGTTTATGCATAATTGTGAATTGAATTAAACCAGTTTTGTTACTGGTTTGTCGGTTTTGTACTGACATTGTGTATTTCAATTCCAGATGCCGAGATTTATTACCACAATGACTCGTCGAGATGTGCGACAGAATCATTTGAGGGAACAGATAGAGGAGATTGACTACCTCCCACATCTAGGCATCCAAGGGCATATGGGAAGGCTTGATCGTCTATTTTGGAAACTCGAACAGGAAGAGTTCCCAGTCCTAGATAACTACCGGATCGGGGCATTGATTCGTTCATTGCCGAGGCGTGGTGGAACAGCTGCAAGATGTATCTGGGGATGCTTTGAGGGGCGTATCTCATATACCGAGCTGTGTAGAGAACTACTTCGCCTAAATTTTTCAGAAGAAGATCTGGAAGACTCGGAGGACGAACTAGAAGAGGATCCAGAAATGGATCCAATTGTAGAAATCGAGGAGAATCTTGAAGAATTCGAAAAAGATCCAGAGATGGATCCAATTGAAGAATTCGAGGGGGATCCTATAGAATCGGTGGAGGATCCTGAAATTAAACTAACTCTCATCAAGTCTGGGATGAAAGGGATAGTATTTACCACCGTACTAGTTTTTGTCCTAGTGGGAGTAGTACTAACTTATCTAGTTTATTAGAGTTTGTCTTAGTTATTGTTGTTATGTACAAACAGTATTTGCTCAGTTTTTTTAGTCATGTAGTAGTAACTGTCGTTTTGTACGAACAGTTTTTCAAAAGGTTATGTTATGTGTTAACAAAACTTCTTAATGATTAGTTCATTTCATTTGAATGATAAGTTCATTTATGATTAGTTCATATGATGGGATGTATGTAAAATAACTAATAAATGTTTATTAGATTGGATATACGGAGGATGAGTGGGAACGTAGTTACCACTTGATTTTGTAAACCAACTCTAATTTACAATGAATTAGTTGTTAATTACATGCACATGAGTTACACTGAATGACTAAATAATGCGTTTATTTATGTTAGATAATGGCAACGAAGAACATAATAGCTGAACTCAACAAAGGAGAAAAAATTAAATGGGGACAACTACAAAATATGGCACCTTAAGATACAGTATGTACTAGAGGAACAAGAAGTTCTAGAAGCTGTTAATCAATTTATGGTAGAACCTGCAGATGGTTCTACAGCCCAGCATAGACGTGATTTTGATGCCTATAAGGCATGGAAGAAAAAAGACTCCACTGCTAAGGGTATTTTGATTAGTTCAATGGTAGATGACCTGGTGTATGAGTATGAGCTATTACCATCAGCTCATGCTGTCTGGGTTACCCTGAGAGATAAATACAGTGGAGTTAGCTTAAGCAAGCTCCGTCAGCTGACAATCAAATTTGACAGCTGTAAGAAACGTCCGAATATCTCCATGACCCAACATATGAGGGAAATGAGGCATATGATTCGAGAACTGAAAACTGCTGGTCATGAGTTGACTGATGAACAACAGATTCAAGAAGTTATCCGTTCCCTTCCTGATTCTTGGGAATCGATGAAACAGAACCTCACACATAGTAAAAGTATTAAGACTTTCATTGACGTCTCCCGCCATGTTGAATTAGAGGCGGAGAGAATTGTAACACCCCGAATTTGTCAATGTAAAATCATGACAATGTATGAAAATGGTTATAATGAAATGATATGAATTTCATGCAATCACATGCTATAAAATGTTATAAATGCATGAAATATTATATGCATGAAATATTATATTCATGAAATATTATTATCATGAAATATTAGCATGAAATATTATATTTATGAATATGGAATATTAAAAATATTATGAAATAATATTTTTGGGATATTATGAAATATTCTGAATTCATAAAATATTATTCATATTATGAATTTCATGATGGGCTTGGTTAATTGGGCTTGGAAATGAATGATGCTAAAAAGAAAAGTGCAAAGTGGAGGAAACAAGGATTGAACCTTGGACCTCCTAGTTGCACTCACCATGTCATCACCAATGAACCAAGCAATATTTCATGTATATGGAGAAAGGAACATGCTTGTTAAGTGTGTAAGGGTGAAGAGACATGCTTCTTCACAAGAGGTGTATAAATAGGATTAAGAGAAGGAAGTTAGAGGAAGTTACTTCATTCTTCTTCCTCCTTTCTTCTTCTTGCCGAGCCTAGCCCTCTCTCCCTTTTGCCATTTTCGAAACCAACATTCAAGGGTTCTAACCCTAGGGCAATTGCAAGGAAGGGAAGCCAAGTGTCTTTGCCTTCCACCAAGATCAAGGAATACTAAGGAGAAGTTTTGGAAGAAAAGGATCTTCGCATACCCTCCAAGTGTAGGGTACCCTACGATTTAAAGAAGGTTAAAATCCAGCGCTAGGATGTAAGTATCCTCTCGCCTGTGGCATAATTGTTATCGAATGTATGTTAGATTCATTCTTTTGAAAATTCACAAGAACTTCCCTAGTGGAAGTTTCGGCCAACTCTTGTAAGGGGTCCAAGAGAAGGTTTTTGATCCAACTTTGATGCATGGGAAGACCTTAAGACTTAGGGTACACATGTAGATGGATTTTCTTCATGGTGTCAAGAACAAAAAACTAGGGTTTTGTCCTTTAAGGGGTTTCGGCCACTTCCTAAGGGATGTGTGTGGCAACTTTTTAATACATGGAAATAACCCTTAAGACTTAAGTATATTCATATGTGATGTTTCCAAATATTTAGAAGGACAAAAATTAGGGTTTGGTACCCTACAAAGTTTCGGCCAAGAGGAGGAAGGCTAGGGTTTTTGGGTTGTTTGCTATCCTATGATGTGTCCATGTTTAGTAGTGTAGGTAAGGTGTTTGAATAAATGTTTGTGTGAAGATTGGATGTCAAAAACCTAGCCTACCCTACCCTACACCATTCGGCCAAAGCATGAAACCTTAGGGTTTGTGAAGGTTAAATTATTTTGTGATATGATTATGTAAAATGATATGAGATGTATATGCATGTGATATTGAAAGGAAATGTTTGATTGGATTCCTTAGCATGTAACATTTGGCCAAGGCATGAAATATGAGGTTGTGAAGGACAACTTACCCTATGCGATTATGATTGTGTTTAGTAAGATCATATGTGTATATATGTGATGATTGTATAAGATGTACCCTAGGAGATATGCTTATATTTGGGATGATTATATGTGTATGCATGTGGTGTTAAATGGAATGGTTGATTTGGAACCTTAACTGTTAGCATGCTATGATATGTTTATGCATGAGGGTTTAAATGAGATGTCTGATTGAAATCTTAATTGTTAGCATGCTACCACTGCCTATGATATGAGAATAATCTATGTGACCAAATCTTGTCAGATCTAAAGTATGTTAAGTGGTTGAATTATGATGCATGTATGAGCATGTCTTATAGCCCATGGGGCACCCTTATGTTATGCATGGCTTATGTATGATGAAATGCCTAAGAGATGCTTCCCTGTAAGTCAGGACTAAGAGCACTCTTCATGATAAGATAAGAGGCATGTCATGCTCATGATATGACAATGATGTGATAGGTTATGATGATATGCTTAAAAATGGATACTCTATTGAACAGGGATCAAGAGCACCCGAATGTGTGGTGTGTCCCTAGGGGATCAAGAGCACCCGAATGTGTGGTGTGTCCCTTTGAGAAGTGATTAAAGAGTACCTTTAGGCATATACATATATGAGTAATTGCATGATAAATTACTTTACTTTGGAAAGTTGTGTACCCGACTCGGAAGGGGGTCGTTAAACAAATCCAATTAGCATGTTAAGGTCATGGCATTGGTAGGACGGAAGGGTCCTGCTCTAATTAGATTGGTGGCTCGCTACCCCAATTTATTAGGGAACGCGCATGATGACGTGGTACGACAACTGGGCCCTGGATGATGATATGATATTTTGAAGTACATACCATTATGGAACATTTTGAAAAACATATTTTCTCATCATGTGATCTTGTTCCGTAAAGTACTTAGAGATAAATTGATGTGATGTTTATGATGTTTTGATGAGATGCTTATGATGCTGATAACTCTCTTGGATTATTGTATACATGATATGATGTATTGATATGGATTTTGCGAGTAGGCCCGGATTCTTACTAAGCCTGTTTTGCTTACTAGTTCCTGTTATTTTTCTTATACTGCAGATAGCGGTAAGAAATACTCGAACTAAAGGAAGAGGCAGAGGAAAGGTTGGAGGATGTGTGTGGTGATGGCTCGGGAAAGAACAAAGATTCTATCTACCTTGTTTTGTCTAGAATCTAAACTGCTTCCTATAATTACTATTGAAATTGTATTGCTATACTCTGAATGGGTGATGATCATGACTACTCCACTGTGATTGAGATGTGGTATGGAACCTATAGTATGCTAGATAATACTATCATTAATGTTTAAATATTGTAGAATGCATGCTAAGGAAAATACTAGGTAATTACTATTTTCTGTTCTTATGAATGTTTCCTTTGCATGTATCTAGGACTAGATAACTCTTGCTATGTTCCTATGTTGTATCTGGTTCAAATCATGTTTGTTCCATGCTTTAGTGTGTTACCTGATCTCCCTATTAGGTTGTACATGCATGTAGATATAAAAGAAAAGAAAAACCATGCTTGGTAAATTAGTCTTCAATAGGCATGTCTATTACATTTCTTGTATGTAACTGTTTTGTTTGGATATACATGCTTCACATGATTGTATAATATGAATGTATGGACCCGTAACCCCGCCTTAAGGGTAGATATAAGGACGGGCGTTACAAGAATAGAATCTGCGAGGATTTCTGGACAAGCTTTTGTAGCTGAAGGCTCTGGACCCAAGAATAAGAAAAGATGGTTCAAGAAAGGAAAAGGAAAGGGAAAAGGAAAAGAAGCTGCTGAGACTGGGCAGTGCCCAATCAAGAAGAATGTTAAAAGAAAGAAGTATGGACAGAAACCTAAGAACAAGTTGACTTGCTATAACTGTGGCAAGAAAGGCCATTTTGCTTGGGAATGTACTGAGTCGAAAAAGGTAGATCCATATTTATTTTCTATTCACGAGCATTATGTTGCTAGTTCAGTGTTGTTAGCTGATTCTTATCCTTTGTGGATTATAGATTCAGGAGCAACGAACCATGTAGCTCGTGATCGAGCTACATACGTGGAGTACCAGCTGGCAATAAGTGGATATATGTGGGAAATAATGCAAGAGTTGAAGTCAAAGGTGTTGGCACTTGCAAACTCAACCTTCGTGGTGGACATACCTTGTTTCTACATGATGTCCTATATGCTCCTGAAATTCGACGGAATCTAGTTTCTGTAACTAGTCTTCTTGATTTAGGCTATTGTATAAATTTTTTCAGTCGTTGCATGGAACTTCGTATTAACTCTGTGTTAATTGGATGTGGTTATGTAATGAATGGTTTCATAGTTCTTGATGTAGAACAAGATATTAATTATGGAATTAATAGTTGTTTTTCAAACATTGCTCTTACTAGTGATGCTAATATTAATGAGGAAGTTTGGCATGCTAGACTAGGACATATCGGACAAGAACGGATGAATAGATTAGCTAAGGAGGGTCTATTGGGCACTCATGCTAAGATTAACCTGTCCATATGTGAGCATTGTCTTGCTGGAAAAGCAACAAAGAAACCATTTGGTAAGGCTATTAGTGCTGATTCACCATTGCAATTAATTCATTCGGGCGTATGTGGTCCAATGAATGTAAAGGCTAGACATGGAAGTTCCTATTTCGTTACATTTATTGATGACTTCACATGTTTCGGTCATGTGTATTTGATTTCTCATAAATATGAAGTATTAGATTGCTTCAAACGTTATTTGAACGAAGTTGAGAATCAATTGGATCGTAAGATTAAAACCTTACGCACTGACCGTGGAGGTGAATATTTGTCTGATCAGTTTAAGACAATATGTTACGAAAAAGGGATTATTAGACAGCAAACGATCCCTGGAACTCCACAACAAAATGGGGTTGCTGAAAGAAGAAATAGAACTCTTCTAGATATGGTTAGGTCTATGATGGCTCAAGCTAATTTACCTATTTCCTATTGAGGAGATGCATTATTAGCTGCTACCTATATACTTAACCGAGTGCCTTCTAAGTCTATTCCATCTACACCATATGAATGTTGGACAAGCAGAAAATCAGATTTGAGTAATCTGAGACCTTGGGGGTCAGCTGCCTACGTTCATGATAAGACTCACAAATATGGAAAACTAGGACCAAGGGGTAAAAAGTGTATCTTTATAAGGTATTCTGATACTTTTAAGGGTTATGTTTTTATTGGTGAGCAGCAAGATGGAACCATCTCTGAAATAGAGTCAAGAGATGCGATTTTTCTCGAAACTGAGTTCCCAACAAGAGGTGAAGTTGATAAATCGATTCCTCTATTTGCTATAGAGGAGGAGGATATTGTTCCTTTATCAACAAATTAGGAATCACAGGAGAATCCTGAATCTAGTATACCCAGTAGGAGTGCTTTGCCAATGAATGAATCAGTTTCAATTTCTCAACAGTCAGCTCTGCGAAGGAGTAATCGCAAGATTATTCCTAAAATAAGGTTTGACATTGAGAATGAGGCATTAATGATTCTCCCTATTGACGATGAGGAACCTCGAACGGTTGAGGAAGCATTGAGATGCTCAGTTAAAGAAAAATGGAGAATTGCAATGGATGAAGAAATGGAGTCTATGAGAAAGAATCAGGTTTGGGATTTAGTCGATCTTCCTCCAGGCCGAAGGGCTATTGGGAATAAGTGGATTCTCAAAATCAAGAGGAAGGCAGATGGATCGATTAATAGATACAAAGCTCGTCTAGTTGTAAAAGGATATACCCAAATGGAGGGTATTGATTTTGAAGAGACGTTTTCCCCTGTTGTGAAGTTTGTGTCAATACGTGTCATTTTAGCTATAGTAGCACATTATGACTTGGAATTACATCAAATGGATGTAAGAACGGCTTTCCTTAATGGTAATCTTGACGAGGAAATCTATATGGCACAGCCAGAAGGTTATATTACTGAAGGCCAAGAGGATAAAGTATGTAGACTTAAAAAGTCTATATATGGGCTAAAGCAAGCGTCGAGACAATGGAACATAAGATTTAATGAAGTCATTTTATTTTATGATTTCGAAATGATCAATGAGGATCATTGTGTATACCTCAAGGAGGATAAAGGAAAGATTGTCATATTATCGTTATATGTTGATGATATGCTAATAGCTGGAAATGACATACAGTTTGTGATAGAAATCAAATCGTGGCTTTCATCACAATTTGACATAATAGATATGGGAGAAGCTGAGTACATCTTAGGGGTAAAGATCATTAGAGATCGAACAAAAAGACTTTTGGGTTTGTCTCAAGAGGCTTATATTACTAAGATGTTACAACACTTAAATATGTCAAACTGCAACATTGAACAAACTCCTGTAGCGAAAGGTACTGTTCTGAGCAAAAGTATGTATCCCAAGACTCCTAATGAAATAGCCGAAATGAAGAAAAAACCATATGCCAGTGTCATTGGTAGCTTAATGTACACTATGTTGTGTACACGTCTTGAAATCAGCTATGCTGTTGGCTTAGTTAGCCGTTTCCAGTCAAACCCAGGATCGAGACACTGGAAGGCGGTGAAGAAAATATTCAGATATCTCAAAGGGACGGCAGATTATTGTCTCTACTTCCAAGGATCAAAGTTGAGCCTGAAGGGCTATACAGATGCAGATTGGGCAGGAGATCTTGATAACAGAAAATCCACATCGGGTTATGTATTCTTGCTGAATGGTGGTGCCATCTCATGGAATAGCAAGAAACAGGTTTATGTAGCACTGTCGACAATGGAAGCCGAATATGTGGCTTGTGCAGCGGCTGTACAAGAAGCTGTCTGGTTAAGAAGGTTGCTGAAGCATTTGAAGATTGCTGAGGATAGTGGAAGTCCCGTTACATTGTATTGTGACAATCAAGCTGCAATAGCTTTTTCAAAGGATCCCAAATATCACAGTAAAGGCAAGCATATAGAAATTAAGTATAATTATGTAAGGGATATTATGGACAAAAGAAAGGTAGTCCTTGAGTATATTCCTACCCGTGCTATGCTTGCAGATCCTTTTACTAAGCCATTGACTAAAGAGTCATTTCTTGGTTTTGTGAAGTCTTTGAGACTTCGTAAAATGTAACACATTGTAAAATAATCAAATATATGAAAGTGTCATGATTTATTCAGTGTATATTGTCATGTAACACATTATTCAGTCTCGATAAGCATGTTGGCAGGTTGAGATTGGTCCACTCACATGGACAATCATCTCTATTTGTTGAGTATAAATAGAGGTAAGACTATTACTTATGGGATAGCTTATGTAGCTATAGATAGAGGCATACTCATATGTTAGAGTCGCCTTGATTTTGTATCAAGATGAGATCATTTATGTAATGATCGGAGTAAATGAACTCACCATTTACTGAATCTGCTTAAAGCCAGATAGGAATTCATAAGTTGAATTCAGGATTAGACATTAGGTATGTCTAGATCAAATTTGTACGATGTCAATTTTTAAGAAAACATGCACTCTTTTTGTTAAAAGAGAAAAACATCGTAGCATGTGATTCATACCATATGTGCAATAGCGACAATAAGGGTAGTAGGAGAATGGATCCCTGCTTCGCTACTATGTGAGACCCTTGAGATTATAAGTTAATCTCAGATTTACCCTATGTGACTATTTAGCTGTCTGTTTGAAATTTTAATCAGTGTCTGCTACCTTAGCATGTATCCTATTGGCTATGGATGATTCGGTCTATGGAGCATAACTAGGAAAGCAACTGATTAAAATGAATAGATTCAAGCTAAATAGGAAGACTAAGAGAGATTTACATCATTGACACTTATTCACTGGTCGACCAATTATAATTTTTTGTTGAGTACTTAAAATGTGATTGTGAATAATTGTATTGAATGGAAATACTGAACATGCTCTTGACTTAATGGTTATCACGAGGGATTAGAGATGTTCATATTGATGTAAATGATTTAGTCTGGGGTAAAAGCAAGTGATTGATGTCTCTGATTCATGTGATAGAGCGACTAAGTAAAGTGTAATAACTTTCTTGGTATTGATCGCTCAGAGAGCAGCTAAGTTAAGTGTCACAACTTTCTTAGCAATGATTGCTCAGTATGCTTGCTGTCGCACGAATCATTTTCCCTAAAAGTATGAATTGGATGATTTATTAGTCTATGTGACTATATGAGTTTAGTGACCTGATTCTTGTGTTAGTCTATGTGACTATATGGTCTTTGTGACCTGATTCTTATATTGTCTATGTGACTTGACTTGTATGAGTGGGAGATGTAGGAAGTAGGCAGCGTGTGCGATAACTGCACACGCTGCAACGTGTGCAGTTATTGCACACGCTGCAGGGAGTGGGGCTTGTTGCCCCCTCCCTCTCCACTACTTCTACCCCCTTTCCTCTCCTATATAAGGAGAGGGTAAGGGGATTCATTTAAGTGCAAGAAGGGGAAGCAAGAGTTCGAGGGATTTGGTTCGTGATACCGAGAGGGGAAGAGCTTTCCAATTCCGTGATCGTTCTTCCGACGACAAGCGCGAAGAACAACGAAGGACGAGCATGAATCGCTGTAAGTGTTTACCGTTTTTATAAATGTAGATTCAATTCGTTCACGATTTCATGCATTAGAATCTACAGTTACAACTATATTGAAGCTTAGTTGTGATAACTATGATATCTTGCTATAACTATATGATAGTTCTGGATTTGTAGCTACTATAATCTCTAAATTTAGATAGGACAAATAAGAAAAAGATAAGAATGAAAATAAAATATTATTTTACATGGAAGGATAGTTATGTTGTTTTACAGAGGATGGGCATCCTTTTGATTAATTTTGATCATAAATTAACGCAGGACGTTCCAAGGACGTCCTCTGAATTTTTGTTCAATAATTTTTACACCATGTTTGCAAACCTTTTAAGTAAGGAATTGAATTGAATTCTATCCGGAATTGAATTCAAATTATCATGTTTGGAATGAATTGTAAAAACAGAATTGAATTCAATTCAATTGTTATACTTTTACGATTTTACCCCCCTTTCGTCTTCCCTCATCGCCTCCAGCAGCCCGTCCAAAGCGCGGCGCTTGGCCTCGTCGTGCCCGAACTGAAGGCGAGCAAGCATCTCCCGCACAGTCTTCGCCTCGCCAGGCCGCACGGCGGAAGCAGCGGGGAGGGCCGCCTCGCCGAGGACACTGGTCTTGACCAAGAGCCCGCAATCCCGGAGGTCGAGGTCGAGCTTGCCAGCCAGCGCATCGAGGTCGCTCTGCATCCGGAGCTTGCCAACTGAGGGGTCACCGCAGCGGTCGGCTAGCTCGACTGCCTCAGCGAGGGTGGCGGCGACAAACTGGAGTAGCTCCCGACAGAGGGCGTGGCGGGGCGAAGCAGGGATACCCAGCGAGGTCATTCAGGGCCGAAGCCACCAGTTCCAGTTTGGTGGTGATGGATTTCCACCGGCCAGCGAATCCCAAGGCGGACCTGGCCTTCTCGAGAGCAGTGGCGAGGAGGAGAAGGGCGCTGGAGAGAAACTGCTCGACAGATCCGGTGAGGGGCTTCGATTTTCCACCATGCCTCGCCACTGGCGTCACAACAACCGCAAAGTTGCAACTTTGATTTATTTTGTGAGGGACGATTTGTTAATTTAATTTTTTTCAAGTGAATTCCTTTTACAAATCAGAGGTGTTTATGTGTGATTTGTTTTCAGAGATTTGAAAGGAATTAGAATTCAATTCCTTATCAATTCCTTTTTAAAAATTACTACCAAAGGATGGAATTGAATTTCAATTCCTAAAGAAATTCAATTCTACACCTTTTTAAACAGGGGTTTAAGTTCTAGATGCCTAGAGGGTGTTGCAAAGAATGATTAAAGATGAGGGGTGAAATAGAATGTTTCCCAACTAAAAATAAAACTGGATTACCTTGGGGCCCCATAGATACGTGGCGCCCCCTCCCTCTCCGGGCCCACACGGTGGGACGACTTCCAGCTGTCGGTCGCTTCGGCTCTCAAACCGAATTGCCTACCGATTTCAACGCCGACGATTCCGCGAGACTCTTTCCCCGCTTGTCGCTTTACTCTCCCTTCCTCGGCCCCTTTTTGTCCTCGCGAGCCCTCGACCATTTTTGCCGTCGGCGCTTCTCACGCACCGCTCATCGGGCTCCTTCCCTTCGGTCAACCTCTATCGCGCGTGAATCGGTCGCCACCCGGTGCGGCATCGGCCCGGATCCGTCTCCACGTGCCATCCCGATCATTTCCAGGCACTCCGATCTGATTCTGGTTGAGTTTTCCGCAAGATCCGAACGTTTTAGGGTTTTCCATAGGGTTCTAAACCGAATGCAGTTTTCTTGCAGGGGGGACTGCGCCATTGAAGCCTTATTGCTTATTCTTTATTATCCTAGTGGTTTCCTCCGCCAGACCTGCTTCGTTTGCTTTGTTAAGAATATGTCAGGGCCGCTGGACCGCTTCGCTAGGCCTTGTGAGTTTCTCTCCTCTCCTTGTCGGTCAGATCACACGATGGCTGTAGAATGCGGATATTTTTTATTCTTAATTTGGGATTTTAGATCAATCTGGCCTGCTCAATTTCTGGGCAATTTTTAAGCATAGAAAGTTGGGATCTGTTTGATTTAGTTTCAAATTCTTTGCCTTTCACTACTTACATTTATGCTTCGATGTTATCCAAGTTCTCAAATTTGTGATCTCGTCTGAATGTGGAGGCACTATGATTGATTGATTTGATGTTCTCCAAGAATATTCTTTGCTTCCGCTGTAGTCTTAGCATTTTGCAACTGTATGGATTCTTGCTTATCTACAGGTCTATGGCGAGGAATAAATTGCTGATATGTGTTGCCTTTGAACATCTCCATATCATATTAACTTATATTCTTTCATATTTTTATATATTAAAGCTTCATTTAATTGCTCTCTAATAATATTTATTTTATTTTATTTTTTCTAGTAAGACATCAATTTTATCATTTAAATTTCCTACATTAACAATATATGTTGTTGTTTTCTAATAGCCAACTTGTTTGTAAATTTCGCCATTCTACCACAGTTATATGTCCTTTTCTTTCCCTTTGCATAAGGGGCACATGACAATCACACGAGACTAGAAGATCCTGTCAGTTTCTAATTCCTTTTCACTTAAGGGGCACACAGTGACACATTGATGGAGATTTGATGTTCAATAATGTTGATTATCCTGTTCCATTTACTTTTAGCATATTTTTTTTTCTGAAGTAGAGATGAAGTCTTAGATTCCATGAAGCCTACATACATTTTATTAAAGCATTTTAGCCTAGTTAATGGTTCAGCTTTCTTGTTTGATTTGGTCATGGCAGTATATCACAACAGATCATCTGATGCTGAGGAAAAATATGAACATGCAAGGTTATGGAGATTTAAGTGGTCTTCTCATTCTGTGAACTAGGAACAATTTTGAGCTGAGTTGCTGCTATAATGAGGATGTGTACCCTCTGGTGTTGGACTCAATTTGTTTCACATCATATATGTTAGGACACATAGAGAGCTGCGGAGAAAGGGAGGGGGGGTGTATAGTTTCGTTCACTTCTTTGGTGATGATTTTCAGTGGATACTTGAAGCGAATTCTCCACAATGCAAACACCTCCAATTTACTTAGTATCCGTTTTCTTGAGGTGACTAATCCAAAGATTCACATCGTGCACACAACTCCACTATAAATACACTCAATATAATCCAAGGTGGAGAAATCTCGTACAAGCTTGAATACAAGAAATGACAACAATAAATACAAACTAGGTTACAAAAGAAATTGAAAACGATTACAACAATGAACCTTGCTTTGTTTGCTCTTGTCTTGCTTTGATCACTCTCTTGATGCTTAGAAATGCAACAACACTTTGCTCCAAGAACTCCCAAGAACTGGCGTGAATTGTGATATCAAGCTTTGCCTTCAAACCTTCGTGAAAACCCTTTTTTATGGTTACCTCGACGCCTCTAATTGATTAGGCTTACCCCTAATAGACTATCATGTCATCATTCGAACGTTTAGCCTACAGAACGAATCTTTTTCGAACACCTAATCGATTAGTGAGTCATACCAATCGATCAGGAAACCTCTAATCGATTGCCCCATTGATTCCAAGGCTTTTTGTGTTCTCGCGAAAGGACCTAATCGATTAGCCCAATCGATTAGGAAAGGTTGAATCAATTATCTCAATCGATTCACTACCTTTCTGTGTTCGTGTAACACTTCCTAATCGATTAAGAAGTCATCATAATCGATTAGCCTATGCGTAATTGATTAGCCCAATCAATTACACACTTCACTTGTTATCGTGAAAATCCTCTCAATCGATTACCTAATCGATTGCCCCAATTTAACTGAATGCCCAATCAATCATGACCTTCTGTTCACGCGAGAAAACACTCCTAATCGATTAGCTAATTCTCCTAATCGATTAAACTTGGGTCCAATCGATTATCCTATTCACTTGATCAAAGTCTAGGGTTTCCTTGCCTAACATCTGATTAACCGTGATCTATTGGGACTTGTCATTGCCTAGCACACAGTCAACCTTGACTTGTCAGGGCTTCTTCACCAAGTGTTTGGTTAACCCTTGACTCACTTGGATTTCCCTTTGCCAACATGCGGTCCTACATGACCCACTTGGACATTTCTTTGTCTAACCATAGTTAGGACTAGTTACTCGATAAACTTCCATTCTACTAACATGCGATCCTCTAAATCCACTTGGACTTTCCTTTGCCTAACCCCAGTTAGGACTTGTCACTCGGTAGACTTCCACCCTACCAACCTATGATCCTCTTTGACTCACTTGGACTTTCCTTTGCCTAAGACTTTCACTACGCCAACGTGCGATCCTCCTTGTTCCACTTGGACTTTCCGTTGCCTAACATCGAATTAGGACTTCCCTAATTAAGTATTCGGTTCTACTCGACTTTTTTCCACATATTGCCAAATATCCAGTCAACTTTGACCTATTTGACCTATTCTCACATATTGTCCAAACATCAAAACTTAAACTCATACAACCCGAGCTTAGTCAAACTGGCCTAGAGAAGATTGCACCAACAATATATCATGTACTTTGACTAATCCAGAGAAGAGGATTCATGATTTCATGCCTATAAGATCTGTAGGATGGCAAGTTGGATTGTGATTTGTTAATATGAGCTAGTCGAAGGAGTCTTCAATACCATCTATATTAGTGTTTCTGCTACAAATTTTTGCTTAAGCATTTAGGGCAGTAGTTGACAATGTGATAAACCCTCAGTTTTTGTTAGATTGGGCTGTAACAGTAATTTTTCTCCTCAAATGCATTTGGAGCTTTACCCATGTTTTTTGTTTTGTTTTATTGCTTCAATCATTCTACATTTATTACATGGAAATCCAATTTATTGTTTACAAGATGCAGATAGCAGATATTGTTTCTCAATTTTCTGTATAAATTTTCATTGCCATAGAAATTGCTAGATGTTATATTCTTTTCATCTTTTGTCACCAAACCTTTACTTTTATCAACTGAATTTCCCCTTTTTGACTAATAACCTCCTTGGTTTGTGGTAGGTTTTGAGGGTTTCTCCAGTCATGACGAACGAAAGGAACGAAAATCAGATTTTGAAAATTCAGAAGACGAAAGGAGGACAAAAATTGGATCCTTGAAGAAAAAAGCTTTGGATGCATCAAGTAGGTTTAAACACTCATTGAAGAAAAAGAATAGGAGGAAGAAGACAAACAGAGTTGTTTCTATCGAGGATATACGCAATATTGAAGAGCTAGAGGCTGTTGATACTTTCCGTCAATCTTTAATTTTAGACGAATTGTTGCCTGCCAAGCATGATGACTATCATATGATGTTGAGGTAAATTATTAGGCATTATCAATGTTTTGGCATTTTATATCTGTAAAATTCCTTTGTCAATATCCATACTTTTTAAAATTTTCCTTTATAGCAGACAACTATTTTGGATTAGCTAGCTTCACAACTATATTGTATCGATGAAATACCTTTTAGCACCTTTCCTTCAAAAGAAGGAAATAGCTAAGTAGAAAAAGGGCAGTGAAAAATATTTTTCCTAAGTGCTGTGAAGTGAAGTATTTGACAGTTTTCTTCTTGCAAAGAATCTAAAATTTAAAAACTTTATTTGTTAAAAGCATTTAAAAGATTAATCAAAAATAATTTGAAAGAAAATAGTAATTTTGAATTTTGGATTGGAGCCTCATTGTTATGAGTGGTCTAACGGAAACAATACAGAGTGTTTCCAGAAAATCTCTGTGACCTTATTTCATTCTAAGTTTTTCTTCCCTCATAGGAAACACACCCTTAGTTGAATTAATTTAGCAAAATGTATTTGTTTGATTTCCATGAAATCTAAACGTTTCACTTGCTTTTCCATTTTATAACTTAGTTTTTTGTGCTGGGGTCCCTGATGTAACGCTCATAGCCATGCTTTGATTTTTAACATTACAGGTTTTTATTTTCTCTTTATCCTTGGTATGATTGTTTGTGCCGAGCTATCTAAAGTTAAAATTTCTACTGTCTTCTCCAAATACTTGCTTCTGGAGTGCCTCATTCCTTGTGACTAGTTGTATTTCTTCTCAGTAGATCACTATTTTTCATCTCTAATATTTTAAAACCTGTTTATCTTTTAAGATTTCTTAAAGCAAGGAAATTTGATATTGAGAAGGCAAGGCACATGTGGGCGGAAATGCTTCAGTGGAGAAAAGAATTTGGTGCAGACACAGTTGTAGAGGTAGGATTCAATTTTTCCGAGAACTGACATGTAATTTGTTTTTCTTAAGTGATTCTCTCGTAGTTATTGTCATATCTTTAGACTCCATGTAAAACACTGGAGCTATAATTACTTGTATAGGACTAAACAATCAATAGTCTGTTAATCTAATATCTCTAAGAACCTCTCCCTTAAGATGTAACATATATACTATGTATGCTCAGCTTGTTATATAAACTAGAGGAACTCTCATAAGCAAAAATATTGATTAGACATACAATAATGAAATGGAAACATAATGCTTTGAGATTGGTGAAACAAAACTTAATGTTTTAATGATGACATGACCAATGACCTCATCAATTTCGAATCTGTAAAACGTTAAAAAATAGTTGATTGAGTATGCAGGCGGTTGAGCCCATCAAAGATGTAGTGGTGGTACTCTTATCCATGTAAGGTGTGGTCATCGCCAAGTTGTCGGATCTCAAGTAAAGGCTAGTACTGTTGAGGTTCATGTCTGGTTGAGGCATGATTGTTAGTAGGCTATTAGGTCACTAGCATAGGTTGATATTGGTTTTTCTCAATTTCCCTCTTATCCTGAACATTGTCAGCTAATCTTTTGTTAAATTGGATTTAGTTCATAATCCAGATATCTAACAGAGTTTTATTTTCATTAGGACTTTGAGTATTCTGAGTTAAGTGAAGTTCTGAAGTATTATCCTCATGGTTATCACGGAGTGGACAAGGAGGGAAGGCCAGTTTATATTGAAAGGCTGGGGAAAGTAGATCCTAACAAACTAATGCAGGTGACCACCATGGACCGATACGTAAGATACCATGTGAAAGAGTTTGAAAGGAGCTTTTTAATTAAATTCCCAGCTTGTTCACTTGCTGCAAAAAAACACATTGATTCAAGTACAACTATTCTTGATGTTCATGGAGTGGTATGTTATCATCCCAGACTCTTCACCATGTTGAAATTATCCATTTTCGTTGTATAGAACATACACTGGACTAATTCATTACTTTCTATTATTACCTGATTTATAGGGCTTGAAGAACTTCAGCAAAATTGCTAGAGAACTAATTCAGAGATTACAGAAGATTGACAATGACAACTACCCTGAGGTATACAGAAACATCTTGTTTCAGCCGGTGAATTTTTTATTTTTGTTAGAATATTGGACTGAGTATTGGTAAAAACAATGTCTATAGACCTTGCACCGGATGTTTATTGTCAATGCTGGCCCTGGATTTAGGTTGCTATGGAACACCATAAAATCATTTCTGGACCCCAAGACTACTTCAAAAATTCATGTAAGTTTCATGCGAACACTGATGAGACTTGGACATGAGCAGATGCATATTGAGATTAATTTTCAAATTTCCACCAGGTTCTTGGGACAAAGTATCAGAATAAGCTCTTGGAGATTATTGAGCCAAGGTGTGTGCTTTGCCTATTATTTTTTACAGAAAATTTTTCAACATTAATTTGACTGATGCTTTGACATTAATCTTTCGATTATATCTGATTAATTTCCAGTGAGTTGCCAGAGTTCCTTGGTGGTTCTTGTACTTGTCCAGAGCAAGGAGGGTGCCTAAAATCTGAAAAAGGTCCTTGGAAGGACCCCAATATACTGAAGGTTTCTGTCCAAATCTCATTTGTTGACTTTTATTTTTTCTTTATAATGTTTTGTCAATTGGTTTTTGTTTTTATGCAGATGGTCCTTAGTGGTGAAGCCCACTGTGCCAGGCAAATTGTTGCTGTTTCCAATGGTGAAGGAAAGATTATTGCTTATGCTAAGCCACCGTATCCAACAGTGAGTCTTCTCATTTCTTTCTAGTCCCAACCGAAGTTCAATCTATAAAATGTTGAGCTATAATTCTGTTTTTGCTGAAATAGATAAAGGGCAGTGATACGTCCACTGCTGAATCTGGTTCAGAGGCTGAAGACATCACCTCTCCGAAAGCACCAAGAGCATATTTACCAAATCCTCGCTTGACCCCAGTACATGAAGAGGTAATCTGTACCTTTTAACTGTAGCATGACTATCTGATTGGTTTTCTTTCCTTGTTGCTCAAACAGGATCAATTTTTCTATATTTTAAATGAATTGTTGTAGCTTTTATTCATTACTTGTGATCTTCGTTTTGTTCACTCCACATAACTGCATAACTTGGGCTTTTTTCTTGTACAGGGAGAATTAGTTGTGAATCTTTGGGTCTTATTCTTCTCCTGAAGTTAATGACTTATTTGCTGGATGAATAGGAGGGAAGATGGGAGGAGAAGGGAAACGGAAAACCACACAAAGATACACATTATTGATAATATCTTTATGTGCAGAACCGTAATTGGCACTTACTCCCGTTTCCTTCCAATTCCTCCAACTAAGTAAAGAAGAGCAACTTAAATTACTATGCAAATTGTGCTTACTGTTGCTGAGATAATTGTAGAAAAGATCTGTTTACTTTCCAACAAAATTTTCTTGGTTGGAATAGAGGATTTTCATATATTTCATTATAGTTTTGTATAAAAAGTCTCTCTACCGTTTGCCACTTCATAATCTGATAAAGTTACTAACATCAATATCTTCTCTTTCTATTTGATGCAGGCAAAACTGATGAAGGCAGCTAGTTCCTCTTCCGTCTTTCAAGGGTATGATGAATATGTTCCCATGGTAGACAAGGTTGTAATTGGTGGACCTAAGAAACAAATTTCTAGTGGAAGGCTAGATGGACCTAAAGGTAATCATGTTTCTACCAGAAATAATTTAATTTCCAATTTTAATAATTTGTTAAAGAAATCCATGTAGCTACTCCACATCATTAACATGGCTTGGCGATTATAAAAAAGATTTCATTCAAATGGAATTTAAATGTTTTCATGATGATATATACAATCTTGCTTTCCTGAAAACAGAATCATCTCAGCTCTTGCTTCCTTTTTCATGCATACTTTGCATTACCAGTAATACTTAGCTGCTGAGACAATTATTATATTTTGCTAGCATCTAATTGGAATGTGATTTAACTATGTCTTGCATCAGCATTTTGCTTTATTTCATGAGGCTTAACCTACTTTTATTTAAAAACATGCATAAATGTGTAGAGGTTTGACACAAACTAATAGTTGTCAAATCTCATCCAAAATCAATAGGGAGTATGTCAACCACTGCACCGAAGCACTGCTCATGCATAAACTACTTTTTTAGCAAAAAGGCTTAAACTATTTACTTTAAAGTTTATGATTCTAGTGATTGACAAACTGTTTCAGAATAAATTGATTTACCCAATCACCAGGCTTGAAGGACCCCAAAATTTTTTTAGGATTCCATCCCTGGTCTGTTATATTGAATATATATATAAACTGCAGGTTCAATATTTTGCGATTTTGTACCATATAATAGAGCTATAAACAAGCTGAGCTGAGCTTGAGTTATGCCAAAGCTCCTTTATTTATTATATTAAGCTTAAAAAATTGATTACGTTTGTTATTGAAAAGCGTATAGAGCTTCTCATCTAGAGATAAAGGTTGTACTGATAATTTAGATACGAAATTGGTCTAATAAATAAAATACATGTTGTTTTCTCATTTTAATGTGTCATAGATAATTTGGACCTACAAAATTTTTGAGATATAAAAATGATAAAACACAAATAGTAACATAAAAAATCAAAGAAGATCATAATTGAACCTTAAAGAAATTTATTCATGAGCTTTGTCGATGATCATTAACAAGCCTATATCATTAGTGTTCAAAATTGTTATTTTATTCTTTTTATATTGACAATATAAATAAGCTCTTATTGCTTGAGTATCAAGTTTCTCCACAGACATTTTGTCCATTTACAGCCCTACCATTTAATTAAAATGCACCATGGAATCAGAAATTTTATTTAATCTTGGTCCTCTCAAACAAATTTTTTAAAAAATAAAATAAACAAAATAGAAAATTATGATTGTTTTCTATTACAATTGGTGTCATGTAATGTTGATGTTGCTTTATTTATTTATTTTTTTTATTGCAGGACAAGGTTCTATCTCTGAGATCCATACGTCCACTGAAGGAGTTAAAGCGCAAATGACTCGATATGTAATGACCCTCGTCACATATCTCTTTGCACTGATTTGTTCAACCACCAGCCATGTATCGAAGAGGCTCCAAAATGAATGCTCTCAAACGCATGGAGATAATCCTATGTTTTCTATGGATTCTATGCCAAAAGAGGAATTCCGACCTCCATCACCTGCTCCGGCATTTACAGAGGCTCACCTCCTTTCTTGTCTTGTGAGGAAACTAGAAGAGTTAGAAGAAAAGGTGACTGTTCTTCAAGCAAAACCTTCTGAAATGCCCTCAGAGAAAGATGAGTTGCTGAATGCAGCTGTCCGTCGTGTGGATGCACTTGAAGCCGAGCTTATTGTCACCAAGAAGGTCCGTTTAATCCACCATTTATTATTTGAATTTTCTCCCTTCAATTTTATAGTTTCATTCCCAATTTGAAGGCAAGGTACTTACAATCTTTATATTTAAAATATATGCCTTTTCATATCTGTAATAATTCCATTATCCATTTCCACTAATACACTTCAACTCTTTCACAACTGAAATGTTGGTCTATGATAATTGCAGGCATTGCATGAAGCACTCATGAGGCAGGATGAACTTCTCGCGTATATAGATCGTGAAGAGGAGGCGAAGTTACGGGTTAGTTAATGCCCCCACCAGTTTTATTGTCCTACGCTTTTGCTTCACAAGCGAGAAGCCCAACTATTTTTTCCATGCTTTCTGCAGAAGAAGAAATTTTGCTTTTGAAGTTAAAGAGTGTACTGATCTCCCCCCTTCAAACACATCAATCTTGTTCTTGCTACTGCTGTGAATTGTTAGAGAAGCACACTGGCTACCGACAAATGACAGCAACCGTGGTGGAAATATAATTGGCAGATGCAGGTGAAATGTAAATAACCGAAGTGTTTACCTTAAATCTTTTCATCACCTGCCAATTTGCTTTGTTTGGCAGAATTAGACCTATACCAGAGCTTATATGCATCGAAAAATAAACAATTACTCCGTTGCTAGAATCTAACCTCCTGTGCTCATCGCTTGTTCTTGCGCTCCACATGCTCGCTGTCGATCCAACTCGTGATCCTCTCCCGCCTAGGTGCCCTTTACAATTTGAGGTAACTTCCGACTAATCGAACTAGTTACTTTTGGGTTGGAAAATCCCCTTGCTCTATAGACCATGGCTGCAAGTTTTGACAATGGGCGGCATTGTTTAAGAGTCCGGTTGCTTAAAGGCTTACCGGTCTCCGAGTTAAGATAGATTATATCAAGTCATGGCGCCACGACTCAAGTAAACCTCTTACCTTAGAAGAACATCTAGCATGGCTTGCTACATATCCAAGATGTATATTCTTTTCTTTTCTTTATAGATTCACTCTGCAACTTAAATCCTAGGAATCTTGTAGCCTATTAATTGGAGTATCATATTTAAAAAAAAAAGGCACAAACGATGAAAGATAATGAATTACGAAGAGGATAGATGCCAAGTTCTTTTGTCCATGGAAAAAGCTATTCTTGATAGATTTTTTTAATGACTTTTTATCCCTTTTTTGCAACTAACAAATATCAGAAATATTCCCTGTTCTAACTTTGGATTGGAATGAAGCATCAATCCTTCCAGCCATTTCTTGCTACTTTCCGATTCCAAAATCTCATTTACACCGAATTTTAAAAAGGTTGTTAGTTTTATCTATTCTTCGATGATCACTTTTAAGATTAACATTATTTTTCTCTTTTTCTTTTTTTATTAATATATAATAATATACTTTTTAACTAAACCAAATAATACCATTATACGACTCCACAGTGTGTAGCATTACCTGTTACTACAGTTAATCACATCGCATTCTCCTTATTTTAGAAAATTTTTAAAAGCGGAAAATGCATACTTAATTTTTTTTATTTTGACATTTATTAAAGAAGAATAATAGGATAAGTATTTATTTGCCAATTTGATTTTGATTTATTTATTTTTTTTAAAAAAAAAGAACCATCTCCATTAATTGTGAGAAGAGATCTTTTTTGAAAATATTGGATCAGATAATAGATAAATTTGAGATGACTAATTTGATCTCACGAAAATTTTCCATTGATTATCGTGGTAAATCGGGAAGCGTTCGTGATAGACAGTCTAGAAGTCCAGCGTCTCAGGATTTATACCCCATTTGGAGGAAAATTTTTTACAAAATATATTGAAGTTAGAGATCGAATTGTGAATGCCTGGGATAACGATTAGTCATCCTATCACTGCATCATAGTCCCGGAAGAAAAAGAGATCTTTCTTAGCCCGGCTAATGGTTTAGCAATTAAATTACTTAAGTGATTAATCATTCATCTAAACGTTGAATTTCAATTAGGATGCATTGTAGGAATTTTTCTTCCATGATCAATTCGGGAAGAGTTAGATAATTGAATTAAAAAAAACACATCCTTCTAGCGTGGACAGACGATACTGGACATCATGAACAATATCATCTTTTAGTGCAAGAGAAGAAATCCTTCTTCGTCTTTCATTTTGTTTACACTAATAAAAAGAAACAAAAATACATAAAGAAACTCTTTTTTTGCATGTAGTATGCTTTCAGGAGCAAGTTACAGTATACGTGCGTGGTTGTTCCTCTGGGAAGGAAGAGGCAACTCCGGCCATGGATTCCTCTCGCTGGAACCTCTTCTGCTGCATCTCGATGAACGATTCTATCATCCGCCTGAATTCCTCGGGGTCCGCGTCAGGTTTCGCCTCCTCGCCGGAGACGTCCGAGGCGGACCGGCGGAGATCCACCGTACCACTCCGCCGGCGCTCCATCTTCACCGACCGGGTCCTCCGGCACGTTCTCCTCACCTTCTTCTCCTTCCCCGGCAGGGGAGTAGCCTCCTCCGCCTCAGCCTCTGGCGCCGGAGACGCCAGGCGCGATGGTGCCGCCCTGCTTTGGCACGCCAGGAACTGATCGTACACGTCGCCGCCGCCGGCGCCTCTGGCTCCGGCGTGGCGGCAGGACAGCGCGAGCAGCGTGAGGACGATCGCGTTGCCAAGGAGGAAGATGAATCGGTGGCCGCCGAGCAGGCGGCCCAAGAGGCCGACGGCGATCCTGGCCGCAGCGTACCCTCGGAGAGAGGACCAGAAGACGAGCAGCAGCGCGAGGCAGGCCTCGACGCAGCGGAAGAGCGCGTGGAGGCGACCCAGGCCGGCGCCTGGCCGCGATCTTCTCTGCCGTCACCGGGTCCATATTATATCGAACACTTGGTGGGCAACTGGGATGACCACACAACTGGGACAAGCCTTCATTTTTATACCCATAGACTTTAACAGAAACAATACACCAAACACTTTGCCTACATGTTTCCACACAAAAAACCATTAAGATCAAATTTTGCAATGACAAAAAAAAAATACTGATGATTATCTCTCCAGCATAATAAATTCCAACAGCATATTCTAGCTGGTTGTTGAGAATGTTTAAAATGGAAGGAATCAGATACCATGAGCATGTTAGCAAACATATATGCTCGATCCAAATTCTTCAAAATTCAATCCAAGCCGCAAGTCCTACTGTCCTAGAATAAAAAAGAACAACTTAGTGCAGATGTTTTATCCGTAACTCGAATTAATGACCTCCAAATCATACGGAACAACTTTACCATTGCCGTCAAGGCTCTCCTTGCCTTCGCCTGCAGAAGAAGTCCTTGAAATAGGATAATACGACCGTGCGAGAGCAGCCACGATGAGAGTTGTAGCGAGGCCGATTGAGGACCAAATCCATCTCTGCCTCCTCTTGCGTGTGTTGCGTCGTTCTCGTGCCAATTCTGTGACCACAATTACGCATGATCAATCAGATGCTCTCTGTTCTTATGTATATGTTGATCAGTGAGAATGCTCTTTATAGATTGCTATGACTGCTCTTGAGAGAATCATAAGTTCGAAAATATGTTTGATCAATGAGAAAATACATAGATGAAAGACAGTGATCGAGTTTAACATTCTCACCCAAAGCTTCTTGGTTTCTCTGAGACATCTCCCTGTTTGCAGTTTCATAATACTGGAGCCGGTCCTGTAACCTAGCAATCTCAAAATTCTTGGATTCGATCAAAGGTTCCATAACCATTTCAGCCTCGGCACGAGAAACAGCCCTTTCTATAGCATCAGCCACGAACCGAGAAACCACAATCTGTTGGCGCAAGTCCTCTGCAGGATCAATGTCAGGTTGCTCTATATCATCGACAGGAAAAGTTGGAGGAGCAGGAAGCTGCAATCCCGCAAGTGACAGATGATCACTCAGCATCTGCCATTGGTTTTTCAAGGCCTCAGTTGCTTCTTCAGCTTGCTTGCATCTCTCTATTTCCATCGATATATTCAGCCTCAAGTCGCGCAGCTCTTCAAATTTCCAACTGTAAGATTGTGAAGTGCCATCACAGGATATCTCTGTATCATACAATAGAATGAATATAAATTGATGCAGTCATTAAGCGCAGAACAGAGAATAACAACTAAGATCAAGATTTTCGGTGTTTCAGGTCATAAGACAACTTCTGGACAAGTTCAATCAGCAAAGCATATCTGAAGAGTTTTAACAGGTCAGGTATTGGAATAGATCAACAGATCTTTGACAATGTCAAAAGAGAATTTAGTAATTGCCTAATAAACTCAGGTTCAAACAATCTATGTTCTTAGGACGTAAAATTCCCTCATTTGTAAAATGCTTTGTACATTCTTTTATCGATGCACTTTCAAACATCCTCCATTACCTTGTAAAAAAAATGTTAGTAAGTCATTGACTAAAGACATATACAGGATTCTAAACAAATTCCAACAGCTTTCATTGGTATTCTTTTATCTTATGTTACAACGATTATAGGAAAGGCTTCGAGATGTCGGGTGAAATTACATAATCAGTAATCAATAATACAATGGAAAAAGAGGAAAAAGAACAGCTAATAATCATACATAATACTCAAAGTCATCATAAATGCATTTTAATGCTTAAAGAACTAATTACACTGCATGCAGTTAAAATCACTAGATCTCAAACAAAATAAGAAATCACTGAAAAACATTACATACAGAAGAAAAGAAAAAGGAAAAGAAAACTTTAAGAACATTTTTACTAACAGTATGATCTATTGCAATAATTTGTTAATGTTGAAAAAGTAACAGAAGGAAGTACTCCATATCCTTTCAGTGGATAAACATCACATTGGAATAACTTTTTTTCAAGTCATTTTTCCTTTTCTACCTATTTTTCCTTTTTTCTATTTACATATTAACTAACCTTTCTCATTTACAGTACACGAGAGAATTTATACTATTCTTCAACCTGACTGTTGGATATCGAACTGACAGTCAAGATTATTCAAGCTATAACAAATGCTGAAAAATTTGACACAAACTAACAAAAAAACCAGAAAGAAGAGCTGAATGCTTGTAAGAAGATGATATCTGAAACCAAAATAATCTGGTACAAAAAACATACCTTCAAAGGCATCAAAATACTCCCCTGAAGGAGTAGAAGGGTTCCTACCGAGGTCATTGTTGCTGTATGAGCTAACTGAGCCGCTGGGATGGAAGAAATCATTAATCTCCTCGACTCTTTCAAGATCAAGAGAGCCAGGTCTAGCCAATTCATCTGATAAAACAGGACCATTATCCACATGTGTGTCTTCAGGCTTCACTTGATGAAGTTCAACCAACCTAGAGTTTGATTCAACTTCGCCTCCGCTCGAAGCGACAGGTTTCTGTTCATCACCGATCTCCTGCCCATCAACGTCACCAATATTAGCGTAGGTATCATTTGCGGCAGCAGGCATGGCATTTGACTCCAGCTGCGGCAGCCTGCTTCCGCCAACATCGCTCTGTGTCGCACTCTTGAGGAGGCGCGGTCCTCGTCTCTTGTGGTTGATGATGTAAGGACACGCCGGGGAGAAGGACGAGGGAGAGTAAGGAAGTGGAGTCGACTCCGGGATAACGTACAGAGCCGGGGAAATGTTGGGCCGAGGGATGTTATTCCAGTTCCGCTGTGACGGCGGTTGATTCAAGGTGGATGTCACCGGCGGCGGGCGCATGGGGGGAGGATTTCGAGAATCCAGCTTTACAAGCCTCTCCAACGGCGATCACACAGCAAGCGAGCGTACCGTCGATCAAGAAGCACAGGCAACGAATCAAGATGGAAACTTTAGCAACATGCACCGCTTAAATCACGGATTTTTAGCCAAAACAACAATAATAGTAAAAGAATCTTCGCAATTTTTTGCAAAAGGGGAAAAATTACTGTTTCTCCCTATTGACTTTGCTAGCATCTGCCCAGCTCGAAACAGATTAGCGACAGGACAGACGACATTGGCGAGGACGACAGGGGTAGATTAGGGATCTACAACAGAAGGCTCGAGCGATGCGGCGAATCAGCGCAAAAATTGAAACTTCAGCAACGAAAAACACGGGTAAAAAGGAGCGAGCGCCGGAGCAAGTTTGATATCGTGACCTAATTTGTTCGGAGGAAGAAGACGGTACACAGAATCCTTGCGATTTCAAAATGAGTCGCCGATGAACGAGACTTTGTATTTTAGCCCTTATACGTTTCATAAATTTTAATTTAACCCCACTAGAAATCTATGATTTTTATTCGAATAAATCCGAAAATCTATTACGCAATAGAAATCGAACCAGATTCACCAACTTGTCGGACGCCACCGGCCAAGAGCAACGCGCGGGCCGGTGAACGAGCCGGCCACGCCTATGAGTCCGTCCGAACCAGGCGATCGACGGCGACTTGTCTGTTAACAACTTAACATCATGTTCACCATCTCCGGCACTTTGATTAGGTGCCTCGTCGGCGATGGCGGCTGCGCCCAACCTCGCCCTCGCCGGCAGAGCATCGTCAATGAGTTTCCGACTGTTCCCAGAGAGATTGATCTATGGCTGCAGTTAGATGTTGGGGAAAAAATTAAAAGGACGCCGTCATTTGAAAAATTATCAAATGAGCATCCCAATATCATTTTATATATATGTTTGTTAGTAGGCGTTTCCTATGTAACAGGTAATAGTTGTAACGATGATCCACTTATTGACACGCTTTTGCAATTTTTCCAAATACATTACACTGGCCTAGAACCCGGGTCCGGGTGAGATAAATTTCCTTCACATATTGTGGGCGCCCCCCGCCCTCGCCGTCATACAGGAACCCAATGGAGTGGAACCCGGGACGCTCCAGGCCCCGAGGTTGATTTGGAAAAAACCCATCCGGTTAATCAATTTATCTGCTGCCTGATTCAATTTTTTTTTATTAGTAGGCATTCTAACTCCTGAGTCACGGTGCAATAGAAAGATGATATCATTCGAGGTATATGTGATTCAATTTTCAACTTTAATATATTTTATAGGATTTTTTTTCTAAATGAGCCATGAACACTACAAGATTAATCACCATGAACACTTCAAAATTTATCTTAGCGGTTGGTAAAAAATTTTAGTAGGGCCGGATCGATCACTCGAAATTCGACATTACCAACCTTGTTAATAGATTTTTTTTGTTAGTAGACATCGGATTTTCAACTCGATCAAGTCCTAATAAATTATGAATCACTTATAACGATATGACCCATTAACATAATATTTATAGATTAATCGCTAGTTAAAAGAAATTCATATATTAATTCGTCGACGTATCCAATGGACAATCCAGGAATAAAAAATGAATTGGATTGATTCTGAATTGGCTAAGTTCGTTAAGGACACCATCTATCGTTAGCACTTCCTAATTTACTCTAGCGGTCGATGGAAAATTTTCATAGAACTGGACTAGTCACCTGAGGTTCGACATTACCAACCTCGTTAATTGTTTTTTTGTTAGTAGACATCGGATTTTCAACTCGATCAAGTCTTAATAAAAATTTTCATCAGTCTTCGAATAAATTAGAAATCACTTACAACAATACGACCCATTAGCATAGTATTTATAAATCAATCACTCATTAAAAAAAATTTATATTTTAATTTGTTGGCATATCCAAGGATGAATCAAGGAATCAAAGATGAACTGGATTGATTTAGATTTGACTAAGTTTGCTAAAGACACCATCTATCGCGAGCATTTTCTGATTTACTTTAGCGATCAGTAATAATTTTTCATGGGATTGAACCGGTCGCCTGAGGTTCGACATTACCAACCTCGTTAATTGTTTTTTTCGTTGGTAGACATTGATTTTTTTTGTTAGTAGACATCGAATTTTCAACTCGATCAAGTCCTAATAAAAATTTTCATCCGTCTTCGGATAAATTAGTAAATACTTACAACAACACGACCCATTAGCATAGTATTTATAGATCAATCACTCATTAAAAGAAATTCATATATTAATTCGTTGACGTATTCAAGGACGAATCTAGGAATCAGAGATGAATAGGATTGATTCGAATTGGCTAAGTTCGCTAAGGACATCATCCGCCACGAGTACTTTCTGATTTACCCTAACGATCGGTGGGAAATTTTCGTGGGGCTGGCCCGATCGCCTGAGGTTCGACATTACCAACCTCGTTAATCGTTTTTTTTAGTAGACATCGGATTTTTAACTCGATCAAGTCCTAATAAAAATTTTCATTCGTCTTCGTATAAATTAGGAAGCACTTACAACAACATAACCCATTAGCACAGTATTTATAGATCAATCACTCATTAAAAGAAATTCATATATTAATTCGTTAACGTATCCAAGGGCAAATCGAAGAATAAAAGATGAACTAGTTGGATATGATTTTGCGAGGCGAAATCAAAATACCATCGATCGATGAAAGTCATATTTGACTTCAAAATCGAAATCTACGTTTCGCGTAGATAAATCTAGACTATTAATTTGCTCAAAACCAATTACGGGTGAATGAGAAATTAAGTGTTTAAAGTCGTGCTCAAAATAGCGTTAAGGAGAAAGATGGGGATTAGTCCCACATCGCTAATTGGCGAAAGCCAATGTTTCCTTATATGTGTTGCTGTGCTTTTGCAGTCAATACAAAAAGCACAGGTGCTCTCTACCCTTGGGCGAGCAGGTGCTCGCACCTGCGAGCCCGCCACCCGCCACGCGCGCAATGGGCGCTTTGTTGGCGCACTTTGCACTTCGTGGCATGGTCACGGATGACGTGGCATGCCTGCGTGACACATGACTGTGCAGGGAGAGCGCTGACTGAGCTATTGACTGGGCAGATAGATGACGATCGTTGGATCGAAGATGGCAACAAGATCGCATGGGGCGCGATCTGGATCGTTGATACTGCAGGGTCACGATCAGACCATTAGCGAGGGGACTGATCTGGAGCGTCTGATTAAATGGAGTAATCTGACGGCTCAGATCAAAGATGGGATGAAGAGTTATAACTCTTCGAATCCAGCAGACGAGATTAGATCGAGTTAAAATCTCTTCGGATCTAACGAACCAGATTAAAAGCCATCTGAAGAGTTATAACTCTTCAGATCTAATGGCTGAGATCAGAACCCTTTAAAGGGTTATGAACTGATGGTTCGGATCAGTCCTCGCCAAGGGTCACTTGCCTCTTCACCAACTATATAAAGGATCCCTCCTTTGGAAATATTCATTCATTCAATCATTCGAAGCATTCAAGCATCTAAGCATTAGAGAGCTCATCTTCTGCATCGAGAGTCCGAAAATCCTACGGAAAGGTTCGCCGGTCTCGGAATTTGAAGTGCTACTATTCCTACTATTCCGAGACTACGTCGTTGTATCTTGGGAACGAATTGCTGCTATCCGTGAGCACCATAGCGGAGCAATATCGTTTTACGGAGATAGTGTCCAACACTAGCCTCGACGTAAACAAATTAGTTTGCTACCTCCCGGCAGCAACCTCCTGGAAGTTCCGACGGTCGAGTAAAATCGACTAAGTCAAATACCGCGGAGATTACAAAAAGGTCACAGGATCGCCAACAATCGTAAAACGATATTCGCAAACTGAAATGGCCGTGATCAACGACATACCGACCTCCATCCCGCATGCCGAGAAGCCGGAGAAATTCGCCGGAGCCGATTTCAAGAGATGGCAGCAGAAGATGCTGTTCTACTTAACCATGCTAAACCTTGTACGGTTTTTGCGTGATGACCCGCCAGCCGTTGCGGAAAATAATTCCGAGAGTTAGGCTGCTCGCGAAGCGTGGTCACATGGGGATTTTCTGTGCCGCAACTACGTTCTCAATGCACTGGACAATGCGTTGTACAGCGTATTTAGCGTAATTGAGACAGCCAAATCCCTGTGGGAATCTCTGGAGAAAAATACAAAATCGAAAACGCCGGACAGAAGAAATTCATCGTCGGCCGGTTTTTGGATTTCAAGATGGTGGATTCCAGGAGCATAATGTCTCAAGTCCAAGACATGCAAATAATAATGCATGATCTAGACGCCGAAGGCATGCCACTAAACGAATCATTCAAGGTGGCCGCGGTAATCGAGAAACTCCCTCCGTCGTGGAAGGATTTCAAAAATTACCTGAAGCACAAGCAAAAGGAGATGACACTTGAAGACCTGATCCTGAAGCTGCGCATAGAGGAGGATAACCAAAAATTTTCCGACTCTAAAGGAACAAAGCGAACAGTTGACGAGATGTCCAACCTGGCGGAACCGAGAGCCAAGAAGCCGAAACAACCAATCAAGAAGGCTCAAGGCAAATTCAAGGGGTCCTGCTACAACTGCGGAAAGTCAGGACACATGTCCAAAGACTGCAGACGTCCGAAGAAGCCAACCAAAGGCCGGAAGAATGTGTTGGTGCAGAAATGCACCTAAGTCAAACCTGTGTTTTGATAATGACAACATAGGTCAAAAGTTAAGTCTTTCTTGTTTTCTAACAAGTTAATCAAGTGTGCAGGAAAAGCCCTAGCGAAGGACTGCTAGGCACTAGCAAAGGAATGTCAGGAAAGAAAGCCCTAGCGAAGGATTGCTAGGCAACTGGCGAAGGACTGCCAGCATCAAGCCTTAGCGAAGGACTGCTAGGTACTGGCGAAGGACTGCCAGTACCAAAGCCCTAGCGAAGGACTGCTAGGCAACTGGCAAAGGACTGCCAGTTTACAAGACCTGACAAAGGACCGTCAGGCAAAAGTCCAACCAAAGGAACGGTTGGCATCAGGTAAATTCTCCCGAGAGGAGTAGGTGAGGACGCGTTCCCCGTCGAGGGAACAGTAGGCGTCGGTTCGACCTAGGGCTCCATTTTGGAGACCAAAGTCAGAACCAAGACAGCTAAGGCTGTATAAAATAATAATTAATTGTTTTATTGTGTTTTGGAGTAACCCTGAATGCAGGACCGAAGGAATGTGTGTCTGCAACTCAGAGAGCCTCAAAGGAGTGAGGCAGCAGCTGAGTAAGGCGCCCTGAGTGTCCAGGGCGCCCTCAAGGTGAACCAGAACCAAGCGAAGCAAAAAGGGCTTCGGCTGCTTACTGGGCAAGGCGCCCACAGCAGCGAAGGCGCCCTCGTCAGCGAAGGCGCCCTCAGCAGTCAGGGCGCCTCCAAGCCCAAGTCTGCGAAGCTGCAGTTTTATCCACAGCCGAGATTTCTGCGCGGAAAAAGTCAGCCAAGGCGCCCTCTACGACCAAGGCGCCCTCACGGTCAAACTTCATCCCTGTTCGAGCGGGATAGAAGTTGACCGAGCGATCTGCGGATCGCTTGACACGTGGCAGGGCGCCCCCGACGTCCAGGGCGCCCCTGGGTGCTATAAATAGCACCCAACGCCCAAGCCTTCGACATCAACTTCGCTCCCAAGCTTCCACGCTCTTCTACGCTCACGCCGTGCTCCGGAAATGCTTCACCTCGAGCTAACGACGTCCTGCTGCCCCGAAAGAGTCGACCTACTCCGGACGTCGGTAAAAAGAAGAGCGTAATTTTTTTTATTTAATATTCTATTGCATTTAATTTTGTAAATCAAATTGTGTAACTTATTTGCGCCAAATATAGAATTGCCCAAAGTAAACGGTCAACGACCGTGGGTCTTGGAGTAGGAGTCGACACAGGCTCCGAACCAAGTAAATCGATTGCGTCTCTGTGTCTTTCCTTTAATTTCCGCTGCGTACCTACTCTTATTCAAATCCGAAAGTTTTCCGATATTCACCCCCCCTCTATCGGGCTTCTCGATCCAACAGGATTTTGCAAACCAGGTCGCAACTTCCAACGAAATGGACCTGGACCTCGCTGCGGTCGTGTTTGAAGCCAATGCGGTGGTGGACAACCCGAGGCAGTGGTGGATCGATACTGGAGCAACACGCCATATCTGTTCAGATAAGGCGCTGTTCTCCACGTATACCTCGATAAGCGGAAGAACGCTCTTTATAGGCAATTCCGCTTCATCCCCGATTGTTGGACTCGGGAAAGTAGTTCTGAAAATGACGTCCGGAAAGGAGCTAACTCTCATTGATGTGCTCTATGTTCCCGACATCAGGAAGAACTTAGTTTCTGGAGCGGCACTTGTTAAAGCCGGCTTCAAATTGGTGTTCCAGTCCAACAACTTTGTACTTACGAAGAACGGTGTCTTCATAGGTAAGGGATACTTGGAACAAAATCTGTTCAAGATGGTTGTAATGACTGTACACCGTGAATTTAATGGTAATAAAATAAAAGCTTCCAGCTATGTTGTTGAGTGTTTTTATTTATGGCATGATCGACTCGGACATGTTAACAATAATACACTAAAACGTCTCGTCAAGCTAAATTTATTACCGAACATCGATATTGACGAAATGCACAAATGTGAAGTGTGCGTGGAAGCGAAAAAGACGAGACTACCCTTTCACTCGGTGGAAAGGTCAACGACGCCTCTAGAATTAATACATAGTAATCTATGTGATTTAAAATTCGTGCAAACTATAGGAGGTAAAAAGTACTTCGTTACTTTTATCGATGACTGCACGAGGTTCTGTTATGTCTTTCTTTTAAGAAGTAAAGACGAAGCCTTAGAAGCTTTTAGAACCTATAAAACTGAAGTTGAGAATCAACTTAATAAACGAATTAAAACAATTCGTAGCGATAGAGGTGGAGAATATGGTGCACCGTTTGATGAATTCTGCTCAGAATTTGGCATTATTCATCAGACAACGGCGCCCTACTCACCCCAATCGAATGGCGTTGTCGAACGTAAAAATCGGACACTGAAAGAAATGATGAATGATTTGCTAATAAATTCAGGCTTACCCCAGAACTTGTGGGGGGAAGCTATATTATCAGCAAATCACATTCTCAATAAAATCCCTCACAAGAAAAATGACAAAACGCCATATGAACTATGGAAAGGCCGCGAGCCGTCATACAAATACTTGAAAGTGTGGGGGTGCTTAGCAAAAGTCGAAGTACCTAAGCTAAAGCAAGTAAAGATCGGACCTAAAACGTTCGATGCGATATTTGTCGGATATGCCCAAAACAGTAGTGCATATCACTTCATAGTTCATAAGTCAGACATTCCTGATATTCATGTGGGTACAACCATTGAATCTTGAATGCAATATTCTTTGAAGACGTGTTCCCAAATAAAAAGGGAAACGTTCAAAGTGATGACAACGAAAGTCCAAACGAAGATAACATTCCAGAACTTAGTTGTCATAAAAGGACTATTGACGATTAAATCGAAGAGCCACGACGGAGCAAACGGGCTAGAGTTGAGAAATCGTTCGGGCCGGATTTCATGACTTTTATGTCGGAAATGGAGCCAAGAACATTAAGTGAAGCTCTCTCTGGTCCCGATACCCCATTGTGGAAAGAAGCAGTCAATAGTGAAATCGAGTCCATCATGAATAACCATACTTGGGAATTAGTAAACCTTCCTTCTGGTACTAAACCATTAGGTTGTAAGTGGATACTAAAACGCAAGTATAAAGCTGATGGATCGGTTGACAAGTATAAGGCCAGACTTGTAGCCAAAGGGTACAAGCAAAAGGAAGGTTTAGATTACTTCGATACCTACTCACCGGTGACAAGGATTACGTCCATACGAGTGCCGATAGCTATAGCAGCACTGTATGACCTTGAAATACACCAAATGGATGTTAAGACTGCATTCTTAAATGGTGAATTGGAAGAAGAAATCTACATAGAGCAACCCGAGGGGTTCGTAGCTCCGAGAAAAGAGGACAAGGTGTGTCGACTTGTTAAGTCGTTGTACGGACTTAAACAAGTGCCCAAACAGTGACACGAAAAATTTGACAAAATAATGCTGTCAAACGAATTCAAAATAAATGAATGTGACAAATGCATTTATGTCAAAAGCACACCTGAAAGCTATGTAATCGCCTGTCTATACGTAGACGATATGCTTATAATGGGAAGTAATCATGATATAATCATGAATACTAAGAAAATGTTGACCAAGAATTTCGACATGAAAGATATGGGTCTAGCAGATGTTATATTGGGAATTAAAATTCTCAAAACATCCGATGGGATAGTTTTAAAACAATCCCATTATGTAGAGTCAATATTGAAAAGGTTCAATGCATACGACCTCTCTACTGTCAAAACGCCGATGGATCTAAGTCAACACTTAGCAAAAAACCATCGTGAGCCCATATCACAATTGGAATATTCTCGGATAATAGGCAGTTTGATGTATCTCACAAACTGCACTCGCCCGGATATTGCCTGTGTGGTCAACAAATTGAGTCGTTTCACGAGTAATCCAAACGACACTCATTGGAAAGCATTAATGCGAGTTCTTAGATATTTGAAATATACTATGAACTACGGATTACATTATGGAAAGTATCCCGCTGTTTTAGAGGGATATTGTGATGCTAATTGGATATCGGATACAAAAGACTCCAAATCCACTAGTGGATATGTATTCACGATCGGTGGGGGAGCGGTGTCTTGGAAATCCACTAAGCAGACGTGCATTGCTCGGTCTACTATGGAATCCGAGTTTATAGAACTTGACAAAGCAGCTGAAGAAGCTGAATGGCTGCGGAACTTCTTGGAAGATATTCCGAGCTGGATGAAACCTGTGCCCGCCGTACTTATCCACTGTGATCGTCAATCGGCGATTGGAAGGGCACAGAGTAGTATGTACAATGGTAAATCACGACATATACGCCGTCGACATAATACCATTAGGCAGTTGATCTCGAATGAAGTGATTGCAATCGATTATGTCAAATCTAAAGATAATTTGGCAGATCCCCTTACGAAGGGGCTAAATCGAGATCAAGTATACTGCTCATCAAGAGGAATGAGATTAAAAATCTACAACTAAAAACGGCTGTAGCGGTAACCCAACCTTGTTGACTGGAGATCCCAAGATCTTGGTTCAATGGGACAACGAAGTTACAGAAGTTGTGTAACAGCACAAGAGATGTGTTATCTCTATCCCAAACCTAGGATGAATTGGTGCTGTCCTATCACATGTAGTGAGGTTAAGCATATGCTTTTAATGACTTCTATACCTTTATAAGGTAGAGTATGGTAGGATATTCTAGATAGAAGTGTCACCTATGTGGGTGTGAAGACAGACCGCTTCAATGAAACACTCATGAATCCAAGAAGGTGTCCATGGCCGAAACGGAACCAACCATGAGAACCAAAAGTAGGGGAGATAAGTCTCTGTGTGGGTGTTATTGTCTTAGTATACACCAACAGCTGAGCAGTTCAAGACATCACGTTCACTGCGCAGCCTAGTATACTCGATAGCATTCCACTACGGAAGGTTCAAAGCCACAAGCTACCTCTCCCGATGCTTTGACTTATCGATTGGACTCTTGTAAAGTGTCAACATGCATACATTAATTTCCATTCATGTGGGGGATTGTTGGATATGATTTTGCGAGGCGAAATCAAAGTACCATCGATCGATGAAAGTCATATTTAACTTCAAAATCGAAATCTACGTTTCGCGTAGATAAATCTAGACTATTAATTTGCTCAAAACCAATTACGGGTGAATGAGAAATTAAGTGTTTAAAGTCGTGCTCAAAATAGCGTTAAGGAGAAAGATGGGGATTAGTCCCACATCGCTAATTGGCGAAAGCCAATGTTTCCTTATATGTGTTGCTGTGTTTTTGCAGTCAATACAAAAAGCACAGGTGCTCTCTACCCTTGGGCGAGCAGGTGCTCGCACCTGCGAGCCCGCCACCCGCCACGCGCGCAATAGGCGCTTTGTTGGCGCACTTTGCACTTCGCGAGGAGCATTGAGGAGCTTCATTTATGCTCCACGTGGCAGTGACGTGGCATGGTAACGGATGATGTGGCGTGCCTGCGTGACACATGACTGTGCAGGGAGAGCGCTGACTGGGCTACTGACTGGGCAGACAGATGACGATCGTTGGATCGAAGATGGCAACAAGATCGCATGGGGCGCGATCTGGATCGTTGAATACTGCAGGGTCATGATCAGACCATTAGCGAGGGGACTGATCTGGAGCGTCTGATTAAATGGAGTAATCTGACGGCTCAGATCAAAGATGGGATGAAGAGTTATAACTCTTCGAATCCAGCGGACGAGATTAGATTGAGTTAAAATCTCTTCGGATCTAACGAACCAGATTAAAAGTCATCTGAAGAGTTATAACTCTTCAGATCTAATGGCTGAGATCAGAACCCTTTAAAGGGTTATGAACTGATGGTTCGGATCAGTCATCGCCAAGGGTCACTTGCCTTTTCACCTACTATATAAAGGATCCCTCCTTTGGAAATATTGATTCATTCAATCATTCGAAGCATTCAAGCATCTAAGCATTAGAGATCTCATCTTCTGCATCGAGAGTCCGAAAATCCTACGGAAAGGTTCGCCGGTCTCGGAATTTGAAGTGCTACTATTCCGAGACGACGTCGTTGTATCTTGGGAACGAATTGCTGCTATCCGTGAGCACCGTAGCGGAGCAATATCGTTTTATGGAGATAGTGTCCAACACTAGTCTCGACGTAAACAAATTCAGTTTGCTACCTCCCGGCAGCAACCTCCCGGAAGTTCCGACGGTCGAGTAAAATCGACTAAGTCAAATACCGTGGAGATTACAAAAAGGTCACAGGACCGCCAACATTCACTCATTTGCCTTGTAGCAGGATCTCAACTCCGACAATCACTCACTCACTCCGACAATCACTCACTCATTATACTGGAGGTCGGTATTTATAGATCAATCACTCATTAAAAGAAATTCATATATTAATTCGTTAACGTATCCAAGGACAAATCGAAGAATAAAAGATGCACTGAACTAATTCCGAATTGGCCAAGTTTGCTAAGGACACCATAGACGAGATCTGAGTTCACCGTTACCATCTCATTTTTTTATATTTCATTAAATTTTAAATTTTTATTAAATTTGTTATTATTTTTGAAATTATTAAATTCATTTACTGGTAATAATATTTAATTCTTAAATATTAAAAATTTGGGAGACACAGCTGAAAGTTTGGTCGCCAACATCAATGTTAGAAAGTGTTTTGCCGACGGTGAGACAGAGGGAGTTGATTCACGAGTTCGGTGCGAGGCCAAGCTCGAGTGTCTCATACGAGATCTCAATCCACAACTTCTCACTTTAGTGTTGATGTAAGGGTATGTCAAAATAGAGGATGCGTTTGCTTGATCATGGCAATCACACCCCCGAGGGCGTTCATGTTGATGACTATGCCTCTCGAAGAGAGCTTGTCCATAAGCGACGACAAAGAAAGAGTATATTGACTAGTATGAGAAAGGAGAAGAAAGGAGACAATATCATTAGAGGAGAACAAACGGAGTACAACAGCGAGACGAGCAGGGCTAATGAGAGAGATAAAGTTGGAAGAGAATTGGAGTACAATAGCGAGACGAGCAGGGCTAATGAGAGAGATAAAGTCGGAAGAGAATTGGAGCATAATTTGAAGTCGAAGATGAGAAGAACAGAAGTAAGGGATACTATTCATAGCCCAAGTTGACTAATAGCTAAGAAAATAATAAGTAGAAAATGTGATGTCATATTGCAAGTTTAATCTGAATGGACGGAGTCAGGAGAGGAGTCGATCCATATTTATAATAAAATAAAATTTTATTTAAATAAATATATAATTTAATTAAAAATAAAATTATAAGGTATAAGAAAGATTTTGTTAAATATAAGTAGTAGATGACGAAGGGCACATATACAAGAAATTTGAGTGACTGCTTGTAATTTTAAAAAATTTGAATTAATAAAAAATAAAATAATTTTATATCATTTTGATTTTGTTTTTTTTAATATAACATGATTAAATATAATATTTTAATGAGCAAAACAAACAATAAAAAATTCATGACACTTATTATATTTTAAATGAAATAATTTAATCATGATTGAGCGTGTAAAAATTAGTACGTAGTTTCTACCGTATGTATTTTGTTGGCTTTTATATATTTAAAAGTTAATTGATAATTTTTACAATAATACTGTGTTTAAGAGTATTTTTTGGATAAAATTACAGGAGAGGCCGATAACTTCAGCGATCCTTTTGATTTCTGCCCTTAAATGTTTTGCTTTATAATTTTATTTTATTAACTCCTATAGAATTATTAATTAAGCTCCGTAAAATTTTAAATAAAATAAAATTGAACCGGCTAATAAATTTTATTTTCATCACTATTCTTTTAAACGCGCATAACAATCTCCTAAGAATAGAAATTAATATTATATTTATATATAAATGACTCGCTAGCCTAATTAAGCAACAATAAAATGAAAATAAATTTATTTATTTTGAAACAAAAGCAATCAACACATAGAAAATCGGTAGGGGGAAAAAAGGAAATTTATTTGTTTTATATGTTTAATGGAATATTTAAGGAATGAACTATCTATTTATAAGGAATAAAATAGATATAAAATATAAAATATATATATATATATATATATATTTTTATATTTTAAAAGGTATTTATGTTTTGGAGGTTACAAGGAAAATTAAATGTGATTGATAAATTATTGTAATTAATGCTTGTATTTATCTGCAAGCGTATCCAAATCGTTATTTGGTTACCATTCTTCACTAATAATAGCCCTAGGAGTTTGCAATAATTACGAAACATGCCCCTTTGCACAAGGTTATTACTTTACGGTAATTTTGATATTTTGAGGGGTATTAAAGTCATATGAAATTACGAGCGGCTTCCCGATGACTCGTCGATCGTCACTCTCGCGCGCGCGCCTTCCTTTCTCGCCTTCGCTCTCCGTAAAATTGATCTCCACCTCGCCGCGTTCCTGCGTCTCTTCCTCTTCGTCTCCCTCCGCCGCCTCCAATGGCCATCGACACTGTGTTCGAAAAGTCTGTCTTCCGCCTCGGCAGCGGCGGCGGTTGGCGGGCGGTGCTCGTCTTCGTCGCCCTCGCGGCGTCCGCCGCCGTCCTCCTCGCTTCGTTCTCCACCTCCACTAGCGCCCCCGCATGGTTCTCCATTTATTCCTCCTCCTCCTCCTCTTCCTCGATATCCTCTGCACCAGCGCGTCCGCCGGTGCCGACGCCGGCTGCCGTGGAGCCCTCCGGTGGCGTAAAGATTGCACCTTTGGGGGCTTACGGGGTAGGTAATTAAAGCTCCTCGCTTTTCCATGGATACAAAGATCGAATCTTTTTCGCTTCTGGATATTGATCTCTCGCTGTTCGATCTCTGTTAGCCAGCAAGTTTCGATTTTTCCTCTGTTTCCACCATCGATAAGCCGCGCCCAGTAGTTCCCTGCTCCTGTTCCTGCTCCTGCTCCTGCTCCTGCTCCTGCTCTTCCATCTCCCTGGAGCGAGGTAGGAGATTTGAACATCTAAAAGTTTTTATTTTTCATGCGCGATGATCGATTTCTTATATCAATCCAGACAGATCTCCAGCTTCTCTACGCGAAGGAAGAGATCGGACGCGCGCCGCCTCTGACAAACGATTCCGATCTCCACTCTCCATTGTTCTTGAACGTTTCCGCTTTCAAAAGGCGAGAACACGAAACTATCACCTCTCCTTTAGTCAAAGAGCAACCATTCACGCTCTCGATAATTGCAGGAGCTACGATCTCATGGAGAAGATCTTGAAGGTTTACGTCTACAAGGAAGGAGAAAAGCCGCTGTGCCACACGCCGGAGCTGACCGGAATCTACGCCTCCGAAGGATGGTTCATGAAACAGTTAGAGGAGAACAAGCAATTCGTGGTGGATGATCCAGACAAGGCTCACCTGTTCTACCTTCCCTACAGTTCTCGCCAGCTCAGAATCCATCTCTACGTCCCCGATTCCCACTCCATGCAGCCATTGTCGATCTTCTTGAGGGACTACGTCAACTTGATCGCCGCCAAGTATCCCTTCTGGAACAGGACGAGGGGCTCAGACCATTTCCTCGTCGCTTGCCACGATTGGGTACCTCGATTTCTCCCCCTAAACGTCGAGGGAATTCGTACTTTTCCGATGATCTTCCGGCTGTTGCTCTTGTTGCAGGGAACCTACACGACTAAGCTCCACGAGGAACTCCGGGAGAACGCGATCAAAGTGGTGTGCAATGCGGACGTCTCCGAGGGGATCTTCCTGCGCGGGAAGGACGTTTCTCTGCCGGAGACGTACGTGAGGACGGCCAAGGATCTTCACCGGTACGTCGGGGGGAAGCCGGCGTCGCGGCGGCCCATCTTCGCCTTCTTCGCCGGCCAGATGCACGGCCGCGTCCGGCCGGTCCTGGTCGAGCAGTGGAAGGGCAAGGACAGCGACATGAAGATCTACGAGGAGCTCCCGGAGGCCGTCGCCCGGCGGATGTCCTACATCGATCACATGAAGTCGAGCCGGTTCTGCATCTGCCCCATGGGCTACGAGGTGAACAGCCCCAGGATCGTGGAGGCCATCCACTATGAGTGCGTGCCGGTGATCATCGCCGACAACTTCGTGCTGCCGTTCGAGGAGCTGCTGGACTGGACCGCGTTCGCCGTGGTGGTGCCGGAGAAGGAGATCCCGAACCTGAAGAAGATCCTGAAGGGGATCAGCGAGAGGCAGTACGCGAGGATGCAAAGCAACGTGAAGAAGTTGCAGAGACATTTTCTATGGAACTCCGAACCAGTCAAGTACGATCTCTTTCACATGATCGTGCACTCCGTTTGGTTCAACAGATTGAATCAGATGAACACGAATGCTTAACAGATTGTTTATTTAATCGAATTTTGGACCCAAAAAACAAAAAACGATCGTCGAGAAGCTGATGATTTGATATCCCACCATGAATGGCGACGTTGGATCAATTGATTTTTTTTATAATCCAGCTGTAACTCAACTAGTTACGTAAGAAAGGTGGGCTGTCTTTCCTTTGGATCTGTTGAATTTGGTATAAAATATTATTCTCTTGTATTTTCTATCAATTCGTTTCAAAATTAACATAAAAATAAAAATCACATGAGCTACAGATCTAGATAGTAACTAATACATGAGGAACGACAGATAACCCACAAATGAAGAATATGAACTCAAATTAGGTCACAAATGACTAGAGGTATTTATTTTTTCGACAATTTAGGATGAGACTGATACAGATGATGTTACCCTAAATGTTGGCTTTGATAGAGTTTGGATGTTTTTCATTAGGATCTATAGATGGGTCGCTCGTATAAGGTGTAGACTTAGACTTGAACTAATCAGAAATGACTAGACGCAATTGACAACTTTAGAGAGTGATTTATGGCTCATTTAGTCATATTAGAGGTAGAGTAATGATACGCTCGTGGAAAAAAAACTCAAGGAATACCTTAAGAAATAATGTGGTAGCTAACATATAAACGTCCGATTGTTGCCCGGATATCGACGATGGCCTCCAGCCGTTGTTCCGAATCAAACTATTTCCTGAGAGGTAGGGTGAACCCGTTGAGGATAACTACAATTGCAATACCATGTCATTCATAAGGTAATTATTCTTTCAACAATATAATACATAATACGAGTTTGACATTGATGATGTTAATTATCTTAAATGTTGGCCTTGATAAGGTTTAGATATTTTTCTTTAGGCTTGTATAGAGGGAATTGAGAGATGTATAAGGTGTCGATATAAACTCAAATTAGGTCTTAAATGATTAGACAAGTTTTTTTGACTCATTTAATTGTATTAGAGGATTTATTCTTTTGATTATAGTTCGTAGAATTACGATATAGATCGTAGGGTTGTTTCATCCTACAATCCAAAAATACCAAATCACTCATGGATTGTCTTTTGTGGTTGAATCAAATCATAATAAATAGGATTGTTTAGGATCGATAGAATCAGTATAATCCTCACTGATCCTATGTTACAACGATTTTAAATATCTAATTCTATTGATACAATCCTCACTCTATATCATCTATTTTTCTTTAGAATAGGGAGTTAGCTAGTGCATGGATATTATCATCACCATAAGATCTAAAATTCAAATCGATAGGTTTTTTTCCTCCCTAAATAGCCACCGGATTATCATCACCATAAGATCTAAGATCTGGGACGCCGGGCTACTAGACTGCCCACTGCGAGTGCTTCCTGATTTATCCTGGCGCCCAGTGAGAAATTTTCATGAGATTGAGCCGGTCGTTCGAGGTTGGAAAAACCTCATTAATCGTCCCTTCACATAATAGAGAATAGACATTATCACTTTTTATTATAGTAATCCCACAAACTATGCTTTCTACCATCTAAGACGGGATTGACATCCATGGTGTGAGTGAAAAATGTATTGAAGTTGTTGGAGTGTCCCTGAAATTTATCCTCCAAGCATCCAACCAACAACCTTCCTTGAAGTGCAAACTTTTGGCCTTATTTATCGCCCAATTCCTCATGCAGCTCTCCCTCAGAGTCGCTAATTGGCACTCCAAAAATGGATGCCTTGTGCTGCCTCTGTTTCATAGCGCTTGCATCCGCTGGAATCCGCGCCGCCGGCGCTCAAGCTCCGGCGGCCGGACCGTCCCAACAACCACCCCCGGCGAGCGCTGCAGCCCCTTCTGTGGCTCCATCTTCCCCCGTCAAAGTCGCCCCGCCGCCGCTTCCTCCGCCGTCAGTTACGCCCCCGCCAGTGACGCCCCCGCCAGTGACGCCTCCGCCAGTGCTTCCGCCGCCACCGGCCACACCTCCTCCGGCGCTGCCGCCAGCACCCGCGTCGTTGCCACCGCTAGTTTCGTCGCCTCCAGTAACTCCCCCGCCGGCTCAAGCCCCTGCGCTGGCTCCAGCTGTGCTTTCGCCGCCGGCGCTTCCGCCGGCGGTGATACCTCCCGCTTCCGCGCCGTCGAAGAGCAAGAAGAAGCACCATAGGAGGCACAAGAGGAAGCACGCGAAGGCGCCGGCCCCGGCGGAGCTCAGCCCGCCGGCCCCGACCTCGCCGTCGCCGCCGGAGGTGGACGTCGGCAGCCCGGCGCCGGAACCTTTTGATTTGGTGAGAAATAAAAATTATAATTAATTTAAAATTCCGTCGAATTCTTTATGATATTGAAAATTATTTTATTTTGTTTTTTTATTTCCATTTTCCAGAGTGGAAACAGCGTGAAATCTGAAGTTAAACGGTGGGCGAGGATTACGCTGACTATTTTTTATATTTTCATGCAATTTTATTAATTTTATTAATCGAGGCTCGAGATAAATAAATAAAGATTATTTTTAATATACACACACAATTGTTGCCTTTGTTAATGTAATACAATGAGGAAATTAATATTTTCTTTTTATTAGATGGATCTCTAATTTTATTTATTTTCATAGAGCTTTACTTGGTTGGAAGGAGAGAAATTAAGATGTATCCAAAATATAAAAATTACCAAAAAAAAAGAGATTATCCACTAAAAATGGTGATGGTAAATATAAATTAATACTTGCGAATGGGAAATAATTAAGATTATGAGTTAATTTTGAAACTAACTTGTGAAATAAAAAATCGTTCACTGTTCTAAATACTAGAGGCACGGTAAGTTTACCGCACCCGGTTTTGTCGTACCAGAAACAAGGGACCGACGGTAAATTGGCTCACATTATCACCGTCCATTTACGATCCAACGAACATGGTAAGCGGGTTTCGGATCCGAGGTAGTTCCGATGATTCCTCGAACATATAAGGGAGCTCTCACCCTCTTCCTTCTCTTCTCTACGTTGTTTTAGTTTCGAGCCCTTTCTGCCTCCCCGCTCGCTTCTCTTCTCCTCATGCTCCGTCGGTCGTCAGCGACGACGAAGAGCTCGTCGCCCTCTTTACTTTCCTTTCTGGGTTGCACGGCGCTTGATTTTTTTTTATCGCGCGGGCTTGCTTCGCATCGAGGCTTGACCCCCTCGAATTTCTGCTCTGGCATCGGTTCTATCGTAATTGGAGGCGCCAGAGGAGGAAGATCGAGGATCGCGTTGGTTGCGAGTTCGATTGTTGACTTGTTGACAGATTAGGGTAGAGAGGAAGGGGGATTTTTGTAAGCGTGCTACTTTCTTCGCTTTGTGAAAGGGCCGGGGAAGGAGGCTTTTATGGGTTCGCAGCTGAAGCGACCTAACGTTTCCCGAGCGGATCCGTGAGTTTCTTACAGTTCTACATATCATTAGCTTGTGAGCGGTTTGTTTTCTTGAGATTAAGTCTAGTTTGTTCGTCGTTTGGTTGGTTGGTCTTGTCGGCTGATTTCAATTTTTTCTGTATTTTTTTTTTCCAAATTGCGGAATTCAAATTTTATACATTTGTTCTCTGAGAAAGTTGGATACGCAGGAAAAAATGCGTAGTTTTTTTTTCCTGTGCAAGTAGGTTTATTTGGACCTGGACCTTGATCATTTTGTTATGATAAGCGTCTTTTGGACGACCATCCTTTCACGATTTCTGTCCAGATTTGGCAATCCATAGGCACAAATTTGTGTGGATCGTGAAAGGTGGAAGAACACAACTCTTTCACTTCGATTTTACTTATTGCTTCCTACACCTTCTTCGCCTTCAGTCATTGCCGATTTTGAGTTACGAATAGTATGATGTGGGCTTCACTCTGCTAGAGTTGAAATGATTTTGATGTTTTCCCACAGGTCTGGGCAAACCCATATGGCGCCTGCAGCTATTAGTACTACTCCCAAGCTTACGACCAATGATGCCCTTGCCTATCTGAAGGCCGTGAAGGATATATTTCACGACAAAAGAGAAAAATACGATGAATTTCTTGAGGTCATGAAGGACTTCAAGAGCCAGAGGTCTGCTATTTATCCTTATGGTTTAATGACATGGTTATGTATATGCGTATTTTACTCTGGACCCTTGCAGGATTGATACAAATGGAGTTATTATGAGGGTGAAGGAATTATTTAAGGGGCATCGGGATCTGATCTTAGGGTTTAACACCTTCTTGCCAAAGGGATATGAGATTAAGCTACCAGAAGAAAAGAAACCAATTGAGTTTGAGGAGGCAATTGATTTTGTTAACAAAATCAAGGTACATATGCAATAAAAGGTTATTTTAGAATTATAATTATTGAGCCACCCACCTCGATGCATTTCTTCTATTGCAGAATCGTTTTGAGAATGATGAACCTGTTTATAAGTCATTCTTAGATATCCTGAATATGTACCGTAGGGATAACAAGTCAATTCATGAGGTCCACGAAGAGGTATTATTTCGGTAATTAGTGTTGTATTTTGTATCTGCAACTAAGTGTGATTTGAACATGTTGATTAAATATGTTACTAGGTAGCTGCCCTCTTTCGAAATCATCAAGATTTGCTTGAGGAATTCACCCATTTTTTGCCTGATGCGTCGGCAACATATGCATTGCATCATGGATATAGTGGCCGAGCTTTTTCACGTAGGGATGACAGGAGCTATATGATGCCTGCTTTAAGGCATTTTCATGTGGATAAGGTACCTGCTTTCATCACAAATTCCTATCCAGCTTAATTATTGATTTTTGGAAGTTTTTTTTAAAGTTTTTCCTTTTGTGAATATTAATCAACACTTGCACTTTTGGCGCTGTTGCATGTTTTTCTAAGAAAGATATTAAATTTGTTCGCATCAGTTTTATACTAAATTAAGTTCATTTTGGTTTCTAGAGGGACAGGACTCACACAGCACACACTGACCACAACTTTAGTGTGGATCGTTCTGATACAGAGCATGATAGAAAGAGAAGACGTCAAGATAGGGAAAAGGACAGGAAGGAAGATAGTGACAGGAAAAATCATGAACGAGACGAGGATTTGGAGCTGGATAGTGGTGATTTAGATAACACACAGCATAGGCATAAACTTTCTCCTCAAAAAGCTGATGACTCTACTGCTGAACTGATGCAACAAGGAGCTGATGGCCCTGTCCTGTATAGCATTTCGTCTTCAACATTTGATGATAAAAATGCTTTGAAGAGTAAGTGTCATATTGATGGTTATATAATTGGGATATTTGATTTTGTTAATTTTCTTATGCTTTTATATTTTACCTTGTTATGCAATGTTATTATTTTTCCATCTTCGACATCCGTGAGCAGTGCAATATGATTAACCATGCTTGATTCTTTTTCTTCAGACATTTGTTGTTTATTCCCTTGTAGATTATTATGGAATGTGAATTGTGCTTCACTTATTATTGCCTCAATGAAAATTGAAATAATGTAGCTTAGTAGGTAACATGCCTCTCTGGTTGGAACTGAGATTTGAGTGTGTGCTTTGATGTACCATAGTCCATTTGCTTAATTTTGGTTAAGTCTGGCTTGATTAGGCCTGAATTCGAAAGAAAAAGTGACCAGGCTGGATTTCATTTGGGTGAAAGATGCTACCTGACCAATGCCTTACTATTAGGTCAACTGTATAATGAGAATTTATTGTGTTCACTAAAATCACTTGATAATTTTTTCAAATAGCTGGATATCTTACACTTGTCTAATTATATGTCTATGTATATTTGAGTAAATGGTGCATCTCGTTGTATCTTATTTTTGATTCAACCTACATGTGGCAGGTGTATATAATCAAGAATTTAATTTCTGCGAAAAAGTGAAGGAAAAGTTGCATCCTGACACCTACCAGGAATTTTTGAAATGCCTTCACATATACAGCCAAGAAATAGTAACTAGAACGGAACTAAAGAATCTGGTAAGCAATTAATTTTGGAAGTAACAATATGTATGGTCTCCATGCCAGTATCACAATGCCTTAGACATTCAACAGCTTTGATTTTGTAATACTCTGTCAATTGCTGTAACCTATGTCTCCATCTTAATTTTTTAATATTTAATAATTTAAACTACTGTTTTCACGGTTGACTCTTAAAAATGGCTTCTCAAAATAATACACTGCATAAAATAACTAGAGATTATAATATATACTTGTCATCTGAATACTTTAAGCAGAAACATTACACATTTTTCCCAACATACAAATATTGTATCATTGTATGACCCAGTTTGTGAAGGGCAATTATGGTTATTCGGGTAGAGATCACTTTAATCTATTTGATGCCTACCTATTCTGATATTCTCCTAATAACTCTCTTTTTATAGCCAGATTTTGTACCATCTCCAGAATTAGTGTCATCACTGTATAATGCTGCACCACTTGCCCATGGTATCGGCATATTTAGTTCAGGAAAGATGTTTGTATTTGAAGGATCTCTTAGCATACAATTTGCATCATATGTGCACCATCCTGTATGTTATACTTCAAATTCTAGCTTGTTTTTTGAAGCTCGTGGTAGCTAATCCAGTAAAGAGAGAATCTAGTACATGCCAGATAAATTGTTTTATTATTCCAAATACAGGCGGCTCTCTAGCATCTGACATTGGTTAACTATTATGTCACAAAAATCGATACATGTCTCATTTTTTTTGCTAAAGAATGAAAATAAATAATATAATGATATATTTTTGGACGGACAATAATTTTATTTGATGACTATCCTGTTATGCTTTACATGCTTGCCAATATTATATATATGTTTGTTGTTTTCTCCCGCGACCACCATTAGCACTTGAGAAATACAGCAATTCATATCTTAAAAATTAATGTTTGTTGTTACAGGTAACTGACATCCTAGGAAAGTATCAGGATCTCATGGAAGGCTTTAATGAATTTTTAGCACATTGTGAGAATATAGGTATCCCTGCTTATACATCATTAAAATTCTAGTCATCTAGCTATTTGATATGTGTTTTCATCAAGATATTCTGGTAATTTCCTGCAGATGGATTTCTTGAAGGTGTGTTCAACAAAAGTATGTCTAAAGGTCTTATTTCTTTCTAGTGCCTATTCAAATTATTAAGTTCTTTCTTTTCCTGAAGAACAATTTTATGTCCACCCAAATTCAGGACCTCCGAGTATATGTTTTTCTTTCAGTTTATTATTGTTCTAAATTATATGTGTGCAATGAAGGGCATATGGCTAGACCAGCTAAAATAGAGAATAGAGACAGAGAAAGGGATCGTGAACTTGTTGAACGAGAGAAGGATCGTGAAAGTGAGAGAAACACTGAAAGAGAAAGAGTTGATAAAGGCATCTCACACAAGGCTACTCTATGCTCAAACAAAGAAAAATATAATTTATGGAAACCAATTTCAGAGCTAGACTTCTCAAATTGTCAACGATGTACTCCAAGTTACCGCCTTCTTCCAAAAAATGTAATTTTTATCCTGAATATTGTGTATGTGTTCTTATTTATGTATGTGTTCTTATTTATGCAGTTTATAATTGAGTTCATTTTGAATTAATGCTGAATACTTTGATTTATTGCTTGCCAGTATCTTATCCCCCCTACTAGCCACAGAACTGAACTTGGAGAATCTGTACTAAATGATCATTGGGTGTCGGTGACTTCTGGAAGTGAGGATTATTCTTTCAAACACATGCGAAAAAATCAATATGAAGAAAGCTTATTTAGATGTGAAGATGATAGGTACTGACTTAAAACCTTTCCAATTTAGTATCTCCTTTATCTCAGTTACTCTTTTGTAATTATAAACGATGGCTTGATACCATGACTATATTTTGATCTTTGCACCTTCTTAATTCCACACTTGGTCTTTCATTGACTTTCATTTTCTTTATGAATTATGATGCACATGCAGATTTGAGATGGATATGCTATTGGAATCAGTGAATGCAACAACTGAACGTGTTGAGGAATTGCTGGAAATAAAGCATGATCCTGCCAAATCAGATAATCCTATGCACAGTGAAGAAAATCTTACATGTTAGTACATGCTACACTTTTGTGGATATGTTACCTGTTATAAAGTGGCTTAAGTTTCATTTAATCATTTTACTGCATTGCTTTAACTACATGCTTCTCTCGTCATTGATCTGAATCTGTCTTTTTTTCCCTCTTAACTAGCTCTAAATTTAAGATGTATCGAACGGTTATATGGAGACCATGGTCTTGATGTCATGGATGTGCTTCAGAGAAATGCTAGTCTTGCATTGCCAGTCATATTAACTCGTCTGAAGCAAAAGCAAGAAGAATGGTCTAGATGCCGTTCAGATTTCAATAAAGTTTGGTCAGAAATATATGCCAAGAATTATCACAAGTCACTCGATCATCGCAGTTTCTATTTCAAGCAACAGGATTCAAAGAACTTGAGCACAAAAAGTATGTAATCATGTTTTCTTTTAATGGTTCTTTTTGAGTATTTTAAGAAATATTTCATTCAGAGGAGTCTCATACCTCACTGGAGTGATAACATACATGTAAACCTTCTATATCATTTTGTCTTTCTTTTTCTTCAATCTTGTTAATGCGTTTGTTTTATTGCTTGAACAGCTTTGCTGGCTGAGATTAAAGAAATAAATGATAAGATGAAGGTGGAGGATGTTCTTCTTGCTGTTGCTGTTAAAAATAAGCACCCGATTATTCCCAATATGGAATTTAAGTATATAGATGTAGATGTCCATGAGGATTTATATCGAATCATAAAATATTCAAGTGGAGAAGTGTGCACATCTTCGGACCAGTTGGACAAAGTCATGAGGTTATGGAGTACTGTTTTGGAGCCCCTGTTGGGTGTTCCAAATCGAAATCAAGGTGTACGAGATGGACAAGATATAGACTCAAAGAGTTGTGTCAAAACCAGCATCAGAGAATTGGCTGAAAGCAATGGAAGTCCTGGAGCTATTAAGCAAAATAAAACTCAAAATAATATTCTACACGAACAAGCAGGTTCGAGCAAGGTCAGCTTAGTAAATGAAGAAGTGATTGCTGCTGAAAATCATTCTTATGATGTAGATTGTGCCATTTGGCATGGTGAAAATCTTATCAATAATCCACATCAAGGAATTGTTCAGGCTAGTTCTCCTATTGTTGATGAAATTTCTCCAGCAACTGTGCATGCAGAAGAGTTGCCGGATGATAACAATGATGCACACAGTGTCGAGGAAGTCAACACTCTAACAAATCAAGAAAATATAACAGGTATAGGTGCTACTTTCAGTGACTAAAGTTTGATTTGAACATTTCATTTTGTTTACCTATTTCTTATTTTCTGTTTTTTATTTGGAAGGGACTACTGGTGCATCTTTGAGAACTGTCAATATTGGAACAGAGCTACAAGGCGAACCTCGTTCAAACAGGGAAACGTTACCTTCGTCAGAGGTATAAGTTTGTTCTTTTGTGCTCGTTTGAGTCCAAATATATGGCACTGTGCTACAAGAATAGAGCAGTATACTCCATGTTTTGCCAAGGCCATATTCCTTGTTGTCAATCAACTGGTGCAGTATGAAACCCTTTCAGCTGAGTTGGCAGATTCACATTGTGGAATTTAACATTAGTTGTTATCCTATCTTAATTGGAAGACACAAAGGTTACGCAATTTGTCGCACTAATTTTCAACTCAGAGTATTGATAAGAGTTGCTCAAAGCTGATGAATACGAATATTGTTCGATGGTAGCTGCATTTGAAAGATCTTTCTCAATTTTCTGCAACTCAATAAATTAAAACTCATTGACTGTTCTTTTATGTTTTGGTAAAACTATGTAAGAATAGAACAGGAATGCATAGTTGTGAAACTCTCATTGTAAGTGTCTTTTGCTGTTCTAGGTCTATGCCATGGAAAAATATTTGCAAATATTGAAATACAGAACAATAGATCTTTTTTCTTGTTATAAAATTGATCCCGGCCTTGCTTACGGGTAGCTCGGCCCGCTCAGCCAGCCAGCCAGGCGCCACGAGGACCTAGCGGAAGGGCCGACGAAGGCCTCACTCGGGGAGTTCCCGAACCAGGAACCCTCCCGAAGCACTAACCGACCGACCCCGGGCAGGTCGAGCTCGAGCGCCCCCTAACTCGGTCCCTCAAGTCTGTTTTCCCGACCCAGGGCTGGGTCGGGCAATTCAGCCCTCAGCACTCCATCGACCGGATAACTAACATACCCGAATCATGGCTAGACAGACATATCCCAACAAACCCCCGACTCAGGGCGTACCTCATGTCTCTCAGCTCCCAGTCGGACGCGTGGCGACCCACGCTCTCGGGACATGGCCCGACCCGGTCCATAACACTCGGACCCGCCGGTCGGCACTCGGTCTCCAGACCAGCTCTCCCCTACGCCGCCCTACATCAGTGCATCCGGGGTACGACCCTGACGTCAGGGTAATACATGCCTTACCCATTTATGGCACATCTCGCGGTTATCTCGCTGACTCGGTACGATTGTACCATCCAAGCACCCCGCGCTATGCCGCGGTACCTCCAGGTGCTCTCCTACGAGCTGACAGACACCACACCCCTGTCTCGTCGACATAGACAGGGGTTGTCAGCTCCCCCGGCTATATAAGCCCCTTCCTCCTCATTCCGCAGGTATGCGCAATTGCACTCTCTTCTCCTGCATTTCCTTTGTTCTACTATATTCCCTGCGGATACTGACTTGACCGTTGGAGGCCCTGACCGGGGAAAATCCTCGCTTCACGACAGGATCAAAAATATTTCCTATTTTGCTTCTAATGAGGTTTCTTTGGGTATCTTATTCAACATCATAACTCTTTTCATTGCCATTTCCTTAGTTCATGCACCTTATTTTTGGAATGTGCTAATGTCGTTTAGACTTTTCTCTCATCCACGCATCTCTTTTCTCTCAATTCAATTCTCTTTTGCAAGTGCAGATATTTATCTTTACAACCTCACCCCTTTTTGCTAATACATCTCAATTGCTGTAAAATTCTGGCATATAACATATGGGTTCTTTCTTAGTTGTCTGAATAAGTCATATAAATTAGGGATCCTTTTGCAAGAAGGGCAAAAGAATAAATGCTTTAACTAATTTAACTCTTTTTATTTATCTGACAATATCTCCGTAGTCTTCATTGGAAAGTTGATACAGACACCTAAGGGTTTGATTTTAGTTTTTTTAGCATATTATAGTTGGCAGCCATTTTGTGAATTTCAGATCTGCCTGAAATCTGAAACAAGTAGCTTTTGCTTAGTTTTGCCTTTAGATGATATATCACCTGAAATATTGCATATGCAATTGTTATTTGGCCACCTAAACCACTTTTTTTAGAATACGGTTTGTTTTGTCAACCATTTGTATGTGTGAATTCTTGTCATGTTTGCACTTATAAGAGAACTTTGATGTTATACTTAGAGATGATAATTTCGTCTGGAACTCAATGAATAGGGTGGACACTCTTCAAGGCCAATTCAATCTGCAAATTGTGGTGGCACTGCAGGGTGTAATAAAGATTTCAAGCCTACTGAAAGTTCTATTTTCCGTAAGAATTCTAAGATTGAAAGAGAAGAAGGTGAATTGTCACCTACTGGAGATTTTGAGGAGGATAATTTTGTACCTTATGAAGATGTTGCTATAAATGCAGCTGCTGTGCAGAAAGATATTTCTACTAGCAGACAGTACCAAGCCACGCCTGGATGTGGTGACGCTGCAGGTGAAAATAATGGTGATGACGAGGATGAAGAAAGTCCTCAACGATCCACTGAGGCTAGTGAAAATGCATCAGAGGCTGGTGAGGAAGTGTCCGGCAGTGAATCTGGTAATGGTGAGGATTGTTCCCATGAAGATCATGAAGAAGAGGATGATGCAGAGCCAAAGGCTGAAAGTGAAGGGGAAGCTGAAGGAATGATTGAAGCACATGATGTTGAAGGGGAAATTACATCATTACCATATTCAGAGCGATTTCTTAACACTGTGAAACCTCTTGCTAGGCATGTACCTGCTGCATTGCATTATAAGCATGAAAAATCTTCCAAGATATTTTATGGAAATGATTCATTGTATGTGTTGTTTCGGCTTCATCAGGTTAGACAGTCTTTATTATTCTTTCAGCTAATATTTGAGATAGTAGACTAACATGCAATCTTCACTACAGATATTGTATGAAAGGATACTCTCTGCTAAGACAAATTCATCAGCTGCTGAAAATAAATGGAGAAATTCTAAAGATACAAACCATCCTGATTTATATGCCAAGTACTGCCACTTAACACTGTCTCCCTTTCTCCACTTCCTTTTTCTTTTTTTGTGATATTAAGATTTCTATGCACGAAGACTTAAACATATTCCACTTTGCAGATTTATGAGCGCCCTATTCAATCTACTTGATGGTTCTTCTGACAATACTAAATTTGAAGACGATTGCCGTGCTATTATTGGAACTCAGTCCTATGTATTATTTACATTGGATAAGCTAATCTATAAAGTTGTTAAACAGGTATTCTTTTTTGTATATAGTAATAGGTGGTTCTCAAAATAATTCATCTTCCTTTTTTAAAATATACATATCTTTATTTCTTTCCAGCTTCAAGCCATACTCTCAGATGAGATGAATAATAAGCTTCTCCATCTCTACTTGTATGAAAAATCAAGGCGAGCTGGGAGGCATTCTGATGTTGTTTACAATGAAAATGTCCGGGTTCTTCTGCATGATGAAAGTATATACAGATTCGAAAGTGTGAGTTGCTTCATTTCTTTGACAAATTTCCATTTGCAACTTCATCCTTGCTCCATCTTAAGTTGGTTTGCAAGTGAATTTTAAGTCACATGTGAAACTATCCTTTGTAGCATTCCCTCTTGGTCAAAGAGCAAAACATATGCAAACATTACTATTTCAACTGCTATCTTTCCTGTACTCTGTCCCTAGTTAAGCAATTGCTTTCTTCTTTCAGTATTTGCAATCTTCAGATGTAACCCGACTATCAATCCAGCTTATGGACTATGGACATGAAAAACCTGATGTTACTGCTGTTGCAATAGACCCCAACTTTTCATCTTACTTGTACAATGACTTTCTCTCGAGTGTTCCAGTAAGGAAAAGATTGCAGGGTGTCTTCATGAGGAGGTGAATATCATCAACAACGATCTCAAATTCTTACCATCGTCGATGTTCTTACCAAAATTTTTTGCAGGAATAAGCGCAAAATGGGGATGAGGATGAGAATTCTGCTACTTCCAAAGCCATGAATGGGATTCGAGTTACCAATGGCTTGGAGTGCAAGATAGCATGCAGTTCATCAAAGGTACTTACTTGATTGAGCTTTTAGTTGAAAATTTTAGATTAATATCGTATCAATCATGTGATTATCTTGGCTTTATTCCCCTCCCCCCTCTCTTCCTAGGTGTCTTATGTGCTCGATACTGAGGATTTATTGCTTCGAATGAGAAAGAGAACAAGATATTCAAGCATAGAATCCATACAAGCAGACGACACTAAAGCACATCGATTCCGCAATTTCGTTTCCAGTTTCATGTCCAAATCTTAATGCAATGCCACAAGAGGTAAGACATAAACCACAAAGAAAAACAAATTCGTCAACTCAATTTCTTTCCCCCAGTTATTAGAATATGACCCCATAGATCTTAATGCAATTGACATATTTTCGCAAAAGATTTACAGATAACTATAGTTTGCTCATTTACCTCTCCTTAATTTCATTAATATTTTCCATCCTTCAGGTGGTGAATCTGAAATGGATCATGAAATTTTCCAGCAACCACGATGATTGTTTTTTCGCTGGACTTGCACATATGCCAGCATTGTTCATAAATAATTCAATGGGTGTTGACATTACAAATTTGTACATATGTAATCCTTAATTTTCTCTCTTCTTCATACTCCTTTTTTACAAGGGAAAAACTGTTGTAAAAAAGAAAGTTGTTAGGTTGATTTTTTTTTAAGAGAATTTTGTTGTTAAAGTTAACAAGGATTTAGAACAATCACTTTAGAAATTTATGTATTCAATTGCCTTGTTATTACTTGGTGTTGCTGGACACACTTTAAAGGAAAATCGTTTTGAATGCTTTATGACTTAGGCTTTGATTGATTGTTTTTGTTTTGTTTATATTTTTGTTGTCGAATGCCTCGAACCATTTCTCTGTCACATAACAACTAGAACATTTGGTCTAGTTCAACTTCTATTGAGGGTAAATAGTTCTTGCTCAATACTTAAACCGAGCGATTTAATAACTATTTCTTCTAGTATATTAGTTATTTGTATTTCTATGCTAAGAGTCTCTCGACTTTACTTGAACCGAAATGGAACCTTAACATTTAACAAACTCATTCTTAAAATTAGTTATACTTGATCGCCATCAATGTTGGACTATGCAACAATTAAGTTAGACATGACTCAGACTTAAATGGAATCGTCCTATTGCTAACTTAATTTGAATGGAATGGTTGACTTAAGAATATTAGATTGATAGATTATTAATTATTTTCTTTAGTAGGTGAAAAAATTTCAAGCGAATCGATCCCTCATGATTAATTAACACAAATTAGATATTTGAGGCCAATTAAAAAAATAAATATAAACTCAAACTCAACTCGAGTTAAGTTACTAGGCTACATAAATATTTTCTTTTACAATTATGTTAAAAAAACACTAAATAGTCCTTTTACTAACTAATTTTCAATTAATTTGATAAATTTAAAATCAAATTAAGTTAATGTTCATTTTTCTTTTCACACCGAAATAATTTCAAGGTTTATTAGTAATTTTAATTTTTCATCCTTTAAATTTTTAAAAAATATAGAAATTAAAATTATAAATCTTAAAAATACAAATTCAAAAAATATCTTTAACTATAGATCTTAAAATGAAAAATTCAAATTTTAATCCAAAATTAAAATTTTAGAAAATGATTTATCAAATTAAAAAAATTCCAATTTTAATTTGAAATTATATTTTAAAATTTTTAAAATTAAAATTTTAAATTTTAATTAAGAATGTATAAACAATTGCATGTTGTCCTTTATATTTTATTTAATTTAAATTAAATCTAAACCTTTGGATGCTACTTATTCGATTGATTAATACTCATTTTCTTTGAATTTAAATAAAAAAACTTACTTTTAATAATCCCACGTCAGAAGTTATAAATCAAATTGGATAAAGAGTAATCACAAAATAAGACAAACTTCTATATAGCAACTCATATTTTTCTCAACATTTTGATTAAGATCAAATGTAATATCTATTTTTATCAGTTTAATATTTGATACATGGGCCATTATTTTTGTTGTATTGTCGCACAAGTTTCGAGCACCTTTGAAATTAAAATTTCAAATAGTAATTTGAAGACTTAGTTTAAAAATATAGATTGTTTTAATACTATATATTTTACTTAAACTCAAGAATATCTTTAAATTTATAATTTTTTAAATGAAAAAAATATAGTGAATAATCAAATCAAATTAAACGAATAAAAATTATTAGTTAGTTCAAATTCTATTTTTTTCAATTAAACCTTATTATTTATTCATTACTATCTTACTTTTAAATAAGAATTTGGATTCTTGGCTAACAACGCTTTATCATTCAAAATTAAATTACATTAATATTTTTTCTTTCCACACGTAAAATAATTTCAAGATTTATTAGTAATTTTAACTTTTTATCTTTCAAATTCTAAAACTTCAAAAAATAAAATCATAATTTTAAAAACTCAAATTCAAAAGATAAATTTATAATTAAAAATCTTAAAAATAAAAATTTAAATCTTAATCAAATTTTAAATTTTAGAAAATAATTTATCAAATTCAATTTTTTTTCAAATTTTAATTTAAAATTATATTTTAAAAATTTCTAAAATTAAAAAAGAACTTATACATCAGCCAATTTTATATTATCTTTCATATTTTATTTAATTTTGATAAAATTTTAAGATCTTACAAAATAATGTGTTATTTACGCCGCTTCTAATTATTTGATTGATTAACACTCATTTCTCTTGAATTTAAATAAAAAAATTTATTTTTAATAGTTTCACATTGAAAGCTTAAATTAAATTGGTCAAAGAACAATTATAAAATAGGATAAATTTTGCTGTATTAACTCATATCTTTCTCAGCTTTTGGCTAAGATCAATTGTAATATATGTTCTTATCAGTTTAATATATGATATGTGGGTCATCCATTTAGTGTGATATTAAATTAATTTTTAATTGATGAGGGTCATTATAGTAATTTGCTGTTGGGGTTCTTAGGTGTCGTATGTGTTGCATTGCTATATAGGTCTGTGCACTCTTATAAAATCAAAATTTTAAATATAATTTGGAGGCTTATTCAAAATATAGATAGTTCACAGGATGGGCATAGAGTTTTTTATTATTATTTTATTTTTAAGGAAAAACGTCTTTCAGAAGATAATTGTGTTTTGATAAATACAAAAGTTTGAGTGCCGCTTTAATAACCATCCTAAATAATATAAATAACAATTCAATAAATATTACATTGTTTTCTATATATATATATATATATATAGAGAGAGAGAGAGAGAGAGAGAGAGAGGATGGTTATGCCATCTATCTTATGATGTCCATTTTATTAGAATTTAGTATTTAAAGTTTAGGATTATAATATTTAAGATAAAAATTAAATAAAATTAAACATGATGCTCATAAGAAAGTAAGTAGGATGTTTTGACAATTTTCCTCTCTTTGTTTTGGTGATTGAGTGGCTAGAATATCCGAGAGTATTCTGAGTGTTTCAACTATATTTATTGTGGGATATCCTGATCACTTTCATGCGTTTCAACCATTCAATCACGGATGAGTAATGTCGAGAAGCGGTTGAGGTACGTATCAAATATGTGTATATATAAAAATATGAAATCGATATGCTCCCCGACTGCTCTCCTGCAACGCGCGTCCCGTGACTGAGTGGTCGAGGGCTCTCAAAAGTGATCTGGACATCCCAAAATGAATACATTTGGAGTGCCTAGATCGTTTTCCGACTCCGCGATCACTTAGTCATGAACACACGTTGCGGATAGAGGGTTGAGGAGTAGATCACACACACAATATATATAGACGCGCGCGCATGCTCACACACATAGAATGGCGGATCCAGGACTTCAAGCATGCAGGGGTGATCGCGATTTGTGTTGAGTGCGGCTAAATTTTTTATTTGAACGTGATGGGGTCGAGCACCCCGTGGCTGACACGTGGATTGAAGAAGCTATGTGACAAGATCTACCGAGCCTGGACGATTCTCTTTCCTCAACTCCCGAGACCTTGCCGGGAGGAGGATTTCCGACACCACCTCGGGTAGATATACTTCTTAGATCGCTCCAGGAGGACACACGCCCGAGATCACCTCGGGATATCAGGTTCCCGAGATCACCTCGGGAAGGCAAACGCCCAGGACCCCCTCGGGCCAAAAGACTCCGAGACCATCTCGGGGTAGTGGAACCCAAGGAACACTCGACTTCAAGCAACCGTTCCCTTTCTTCGGATCTGTGGATGATCATCATCAATTATCACAGGATAATCATGACCCTTAATACGCGGTCATTAAAGCCCTAATTAGCGCAACGACTCAGATTTAATGGCTGCAAGAACCGTTACAAAGATTATCCAATAACCCACAATCAAGGGGAAGTGGAGAAGAACGTAGGACACGTGTGACTGCCGACCTAGGTATAAAAGGTACTCCAACCCCTCAGGTAAGGGGGTTACACACTCTATTTCACGCATATTTTCTTGGTTTCTTTTCATCTCCTAGATCGAGACACTGACTTGAGCGTCGGAGTGAGCTCCATCGAACAACCTCCGCGCGTGTTTCCGACCTTAACACTCATGTTAATCTCGTAGGGTATACTTCTTCTTCAATCGTCAGCGTATGCGTGGGCAGAACCCTGGTGATTGACCGTCAACGTTGATTCCTTCCGGAACATAACGATTAATAAATTATATGTAATTAAAAAAAATAGTTTTTAAATAGCTTTCCATACAGGGGAAAAATGTACAATATTGAAAAAATCCGTATAATAATATTAAAATAGTCTACTAATTACTACATGACAATTCCGTTATTTAAGACTCTATATTCTGAAAACGTTGCAAAATTGACTCATTATCGACGGTATTAAAACATCTTTCTCGATATAGACTATCAAACTATCATTGATTCATTTATTTCCAAACCTGTTTCGCAAATCTTTTTTGACAATATCCATTGTCGAAAACACCCTTTCAACGATTGCAACAGCAATTGAAAGAAGTAAGATTAGTTCAATCATCCCATAAATCAAAAGAAACACACGATATCCTCTATCTCTACTCTTGTATCCTCCATCTCCGCCGGTTAAACCTCATAATACTATAGAGTCGGCCCGTTCCAGCCGGTTTGACATATTGATCGCTAGAGTTTCCTCGACCCGGTTCGGTCAACACGTCTACAGGCCGTTTACGGATAATTAAACCGATCGAGTTGGCCCGTTCCGTCCGGTTTGACACACCGTATTACAAATTCTACGACATCGGTAAGCTTACCTGAAGCAGTTCGATTAGTTCGGAGTCCAGACCGGATGCCTTAAATCTTCCGTCCATGGTAAGATCCAACGGCCCATACAGGATAACTGATAGATGGGTGGGTCCGGTAACCTTCCGGATCTATATAAGAGACCTCACCTCGTCGCGCAGTTTTCCTCCGTTTGGTTTCAAGCCCTTCGCTGGCTTCTCTTCTCCCGCTCGCTTCCGCAGGAAGAGGAAGATCGAGAATTCTCTCCTTGGTCCCTTCTTTGATCCGTGGATTCTTGTAAGAAGATCGGAAATAAAGGATTTTTGTTAGAGTGTTCGGTTTTCTTCCGGCAGTTGTTTCATGGGCGGATCAAAGGAGGTGCGGGATGAGGCTTTGATGAGTTCGCAGCTCAGGCGGATAAAATCACCTCGAGAGGATATGTGAGTTCTTTACTCTTCTTCGTACTAGTTAGTTCGGGGATTTCTCTCTTTACATAAGTCGACTTTGATCGTCGTTTGTTTCGATGCTGGTACCGGTTCGAGAATATTGTTTGTGATCCAGAATATTGCTTGTGATGGTTTTTTATACGTTTCTGGAACTTTTTTGGATCCTTGTAGTATGGGAAAACTCGATAGTGAGGAAAAAATGTTCTTTTCTTTGCTAGTAGGTTTATTTTCTCGCTCTTTTTGTTCAGGAATTCTGTTCTGGTTTGATCATTCAGTATATGAATTTGTTGTTCTCACCGAAGGTGGAAGAGCAACAAAAAAATTGTTCCTGTATTTTACTTATTTCTTTCTATTTTGCCCTCCTTTCCTTTTGGTCGTTGTTGCCTTTGACGAAGAAAGGGTACGATATGAACTTAGATCTTTTGAAATTCTTTCTATTCAGCGGATTTTGGTGTTTTTCTATAGGTCTGGGCCAAGCCAGATGGCGCCTGCACCAGCGGCATTTGGCACTACTTCCAAGCTCACGCCCAATGATGCCCTAACCTATCTGAAGGCAGTGAAGGTTGTATTTCATGATGAAACAGAAATATATGATGAATTTCTTAAAGTCATGAAGGACTTCAAGAGCCTGAGGTCAGCTCGATATCCTTCTAATTTTATGTTTACCTTAAATTGCCTAACTCATTGTTCTGTTAACATATCTTTTGTTGTGAACTCCATGCAGGATTTGTACGAATGAAGTTATTATAAGGGTAAAGAAGTTATTTAAAGGTCACTGGGATCTGATCATGGGGTTTAATACCTTCTTGCCCAAGGGCTATGAAATTAAGCTACCAGAAGAAAAGAAACCAAAGTATGATGAGGCAGTTGATTTAGTTAATAAAATCAAGGTATGCATCCCATAGAATGAATTCTAAAGTTGCTTTTCTTTTTTGCCCATGCCTTATGCATCTCTTCCAATGCAGGATCGTTTTGAGAATGATGAATATGTTTACAAGTCATTCATAGGTATCCTGAATATGTATAGAAGGGGAAATAAGCAAATTCATGAGGTCTATGAAGAGGTATTCTTTCTCCCTGTTAACGTTATATTTTGTCAGTGGCCATGTGTTATGTGAAAATCTATATTGTTTGTGACCAGGTAGCAACCCTCTTTAAAAACCATCAAGATTTACTCAAAGAATTCACACACTTTTTGCCTTTTGCCCCTGCAATATCTCCTCCACATCATGGATATGTGAATCGAGAATTTGCATGTCAAGATGAAATGAAGCCTGCAGCAAGGCATTTCCATGAAAAAAAGGTTTATATCTTGTCATCATAAATTTCCTATTGAACCTGAAATGCAGAGAATTCTATTGATTCACTTTTGGTTCAGTGAGGAACAATGTGTTCATCCCTGTAGCCTTTTCATTTGTTTTGTTGCTCTCTTTCCCTATGTGAATTCAGATGTGTTTCTAAGAGGAGTCAGTATTAGATTTGTAGATACCATTTTCTATATTAAATTAACCTTGCCTTGTTTTCTAGCTGGAGAGAGCTTATAGGCCACATACTGAGTGCAACTCTAGCATTGACCGTCCTGATATAGAACATGATAGAAAGAGAAGGCGTTCAGAGATAGAAAGAATTAGGAGCGTAGATCCTGACAAGAAAGATCATGAAAGAGATGGGGACTTGGAGCATGGAGATTTAGATAATGCACATCGTACCTATAAATCTTCATCTCAAAGGTCTGATTACCCTATTCCTGGGAAGATGCAGCGAGGAACCGATGGCACTGAGAACATTGGCATATGTAACATTCTATTTTCAGTATCTGTTGATAAAATTGCTTTGAAGAATAATTTGTATCTGTTGATAAAATTGCTTTGAAGAATAAGTCTTTCATCCACTGTCGTTTGATTCAGATCTCTGTTTGGTTAATCTGCTTATGCTTGTATATAAAATTGTATTTTCTCCAAATGCAACATTTCTCCAGTACTTTAGTCGATGGTGCTTGGAACATTGGCACATGGAGCAATACATCTGATGAGAACAGCTGTTTTGAAAAATAGGCGCTTTTGTTATTTGTTGTTTGATTCCTATGTCTTGCATAATGAACTGTGTAGTTACCAAAAGCAGTGTTGCTTTATGTTATTATTATTATTTTTCCATCTTCACTATCATTGGATTGTGATTAACCCTGCTTGTTACTTATGCTTTGTGCGTGCATATTGTATATGCTTGTAGGTTACTAAGGAAAGCAAATTTGCATTTCATTAATAACACAATTCAATGATGTCATACTGACCTTATCTCTGCTAGTTGTGAGAGTCTTGGGTGGTTAAGATAAATTTATTCTGATTAAGCCCTTTCCCCCTTATTTCTTTATACCGTCAATTTGACCCAGTTTAATTCACTTTAAGAAGTTGACCCCACTTAGTGGGATAAGACTTGGTTGTTGTTGTATAATTCACTTTAAGAAGGTTATAAAATATAACTTATTACTCCCTTATGAAGAAAATGAGTTTTTTGAGTTATCTTAGAGCATGATATTCTGAACGCTTTTGGGAGTTGTTTTGTTGAAACATATGCACATTTGAAGAGAGGCTTCAGTTATCATTATTTTCGGTGGCTCTCCTAGTCATTACATTTTGGAATAACATCAATATTTTTTGTCATGGTAAAGTCAATAGTTCTTTAATTAAGAAATTTATCTTTGGTGAGATTTAACTATAGGAATGAAAAAATAAGTGTTTCTATAAACATTTCTTTTCTTTCATTTTAAAATTATTATAATATCAATCAACTCAATGTTTGGTGTATGAGTTATCGTGTCATTAGTTTAGGGTCTACCTTTTTAGCCGTAGAAATTCTTTATGGAACAGTATGGGCTAATGAAGCATGGGGATCGTATTGGAGTTGGACCCCAGGGAAACTTGGGCATTGATTACTTGGATCATATTCACAATGGCTTTAGTTAGACAGAGTACCATGGAATTTTATTATGCTTGTCGCAATTTTTTGGTTAATTTTTTAGATGGATGTCTTCTCATCCTATAATTAGATGTTAGTGTAGGACACAGTGGTGCATCTGTTGTATCTTTTTTGGCTCATGTTTGTTTCAACTTATCTGATAGGTGTATATACTCGAGAATTCAATTTCTGTGAGAAAGTAAAGGAGAAGGTGCATCCGGACAGCTACCAGGAATTTTTGAAATGCTTGGATATGTACAGCAAAGAGATAATAAAGAGAACAGAGCTAAAGAATCTGGTAGGCTACTGATTCTTGAAGCAACCTTATAATTAGAAATCCAACAATTATCTTCTGCAATAACCTGTTGAAATGTGGTAATATCTTCCTCATATCTCCATCTTATATCCCCAAAAATGAAACGTGTCATACTTGCACCTAATAGCTAATATATTTTAAAAGTGAGAGACTTGATAAGGGTTACTGCAACTGTTATACTATTTAATTGTTGCTTTAGTGAATTCTTATTCTGTTAGTTTTATGTTTGTTAGTTGTCAGAGATTCTTGACACTTGAAAAACTATAGTTGTGATATCTTCTGAAAGTTATGTTTTAGTTGTTACTTTAACGAATTCTTATTCTTTTAGTCATATGTTTGTCAGTTGTCTTCTCAATCAGAGACCATTGACACTTGGAAAGCTATAGTTGTGATATCTTCTGAAAGTTATGTTTTAGTTGTTGCTTTAACGAATTCTTATTCTGTTAGTCATATGTTTGTTAGTTGTCTTCTCAATCAGAAACTGTTGACACGGGAAAAGCTTATTGCAGGTAAATGACATCCTTGGAAAGTATCCAAAAATTATGGAAGGTTTCAATGAATTTTTGCTCAATTGTGAAGATATAGGTGAGCATATTTGTCTTCCTAGTGCCATATGCCCATCTACTTGCTATGCATCATATTTAGAAGTTCTAGTTTTATAGGTTTGCTGAGTTTTCTATTTGAATCATTTTTCTGCAGATGGATTTCTTGAAGGCTTCTTCAACAAAAGTATGTCCAAAAATCTTTTCTTATTCCTTACTAATGTTAGCTGAAATTGATAAATTTGTTTTATTGGAGAAGAGAATATGTATATCTATTAAACAAATTCAGGACTTCAAAGTGTGTGTGTGTGTGTAATATTGTCTTTTTTATAGTATGTTATTGCTTATTCTAACACTAGTTATCTGATGAAGGATACTTGATTAAGCATGATAAGATAGAGGATCAAGAAGTGGTTAAACGACATAAAGATCACGAATGTGAGAGGAATACTGCAAAGGAAAGAGTTGATAAAGGCACCCTGCAGAAGGCTACCTTTTTCTCTAACAAAGAAAAATATGACCTGTTGAAACCAATTTCGGAGATCGACCTCTCAAACTGTCAAAGTTGCACCCCAAGTTACCAGCTTCTTCCTAAAAATGTAATTTTTACCCCAAATGAGCATGTTTTTGTACCTTTTGCAGGTTATGCCTAGTGTTACTTCATTTTCATGTTAATATTTTTTGTTTTTTATTTGTCAGTATCCTATACGTTCAAGCCACAGAACTAAACTGGGAAAGTCTGTACTAAATGATGATTGGATATTAGTGACTTCTGGAAGCGAGGATCGCTCCTTCAAGCACATGATAAAGAACCAACATGAAGAAATTTTATTTTTGTGAAGATGATAGGTATTGTATAGACCCTTCGTATTTATCTCCCCTCTTTTGCAGTCCAATATAGGTTGAAACAACACCTTTTCTTCAACTCTTATGCCACTTTGTTAGTTCTATGTAGTTCTTGTTATTGTGTTGTATTTCCTCTTATTGCCATCTCCAGACTTTAGTTATTGGGTCTCTCATTCATCCCCATTTTCTCAATGTGATTCTGAGATTTGAGATGGATCTCTTATTGGGATTGGCCAATGCAACAACTAAACGCGTGGAGAAATTAGTGGAAATGATGCAATCGAAGAGTCCAATACACATTCAGGACATCTACTTGTACATGTGACAGTATTGTGGATATCATACCTTTTACAAAGTAGATTTCCCCCGTTCAAGTATGTTTGTAGCTTTGACTAACTGCATTTTTTTCTTGTTTGAATTTCCCTGTTTTGCTCTCCTCCAATAGCTTCGCATTTGAGATGTGTTGAACGATTATATGGGGACCATGGTCTTGATGTGATGGATGTACTCCAGAAGCATGCTAATCTTGCATTGCCGGTTATATTAACCCGTTTGAAGCAAAAGCAAGAGGAGTGGTCCAGGTGTCATTTAGATTTCAATAAAGCTTGGGCTGAAATATATGCCAAAAATTTTCACAAATCACTTGATCATCGAAGTTTCTATTTCAAGCGACAAGATTCTAAGAACCTGAGAACAAAATGTAATGTTAATTCTACAACTTTTAGATACTACAGAAGTTTATTATTTTAAAGGAATTCTCGTAGCTTGTGGAATTATAAGATATACATACCTTTCATTCTATTTTTTACCCTATTAATATATTTATTCTGCTTCAACCAGCTTTGCTGTCTGAGATTAAAGAGATCAATAACAAGCTGAAAGAAAATGACGTTCTCTTGCAGTGGCTGCCCACAATAGGCACCCAATGATGCCCAATATGGAATTTGAGTATGGAGATGTGGATATCATGAGGATTTATATCAGATGATAAAGTTTTCTAGTGGGAAGTTGCACATCTCAGATCAATTTGACAAAGTCATGAAATTATGGATCAATTTTTGGAGCCTCTTTTGGGTGTTCCAGATCGAAGT